>JAQZBX010035298.1:0-24635 GCA_029593785.1 Cabassous unicinctus
ACACACACACAGAACCACCAGCTAAATAAAACTCTAGAGCAGAGAGAGAGGCTAATCAACTGAATGAATCCATCAAGATAAAATGATGATTAGAGGGCAACAAAAAAATTACAAACCACACTGAGAAACAGGAAAACATGGACGAATCCAATGAACAAACTAAAAACCAGGAACTGAAGCAGAACATTGAACAACTAATCAAAGATTTCCAAACAAATATCATGGACCAACTTAAAGAAATGAAGGAAGAGATTAAGAATATAAAGAAGAAACTGGGAGAACATACTGAAGAAACTGCAAACGCTCCCAAAAAGATAATGGATATGTTGGTGACCAATGGCACAATCCAAGAAATCAAAAAGACGTTGAATTCACATAGCAGCAGATTTGAACAGGCAGAAGAAAGAATTAGTGATGTGGAAGACAATACATCTGAAATCAAACAGATAGTAGAAAAAATAGACAAAAAGATAGAAAAAATCCAGCAGGGACACAGGGATTTAACTGACAATGCAAAATGTTCAAACATACTCATTATGGGCATCCCAGAAGGAGAAGAGAAGAGAAAGGGAATAGAAGAAGTGTTGAAAGAAATAATGGCTGAAAAGTTCCCAACCCTATTAAGAGAGATGGATGTGCAGATCCAGGAAGCAAAATGCACCCCAAACAGTATAAATCCCAACAGGCCAACTCCAAGACATATGCTTGTCAAAATGTCCAATGCTCAAGACAAAGAGAAAATACTCAAGGCAGCAAGAGAAAAAAGAACCATCACATACAAGGGAAGCACAACAAGATTAAGTGCTGATTTCTCAGCTGAAACCATGGAGGCAAGAAGACAGTGGTATGACATAGTCAAAATACTAAAAGAAAAAAAGATCCAGCCACAAATTCTCGACCCAGCAAAACTGGCATTCAAAAATGATGGAGAGTTTAAAATATTCACAGATAAACAGAAATTAAGAGAGTATGTGAGTAAGAAACCTGCACTTCAAGAAACAGTAAAGAAAGTTCTACAAGTTGAAAGGAAAAAACAAGGGAGAGAGAGTTGGAGGAGATATTAAAAGCAACTAACAAGACAAAAAACAGAAACAAAACAACATGTGACATACATTAACCCAAAGAAAAATTGCTGAAATAAGAAATTCATGAAGAGTAATAACACTGAATGTTAATGGACTAAATTCACCTATCAAGAGACACAGATTGGAAGATTGGATGAGGAAATATGATCGATCTATATGCTGTCTACAAGAAACCCACCTTCAACCCAGGGATTCATGGAGGCTTAAAGTGAATGGCTGGAAAACCATTTTACAAGCTAACAATAGCCAAAAACGGGCAGGAGTAGCTATTCTAATATCAGACAAACTAGACTTTAAATGCAAAAGTATCGTAACAGACAAAGATGGACACTATATATTAGTAAAAGGGGTAATCTCTCAAGAAGAGAGAACAATCATAAACATTTATGCACCTAATCGGGGTGCCTCAAAATACATGAAGCAAACCTTGGAAAAACTAAGTGGAGAAATAAATGCCTCTACAAGTATAGCAGGGGACTTTAACACATCATTATCATCATTAGACAGAACATCTAGACAGAGAATCACTAAAGAAACAAGGCTCTCAACAATACATTAGAGGACCTAGACTTAATAGACATATACAGAACACTACACACAAATACAGCAGGATTTACATTCTTCTCGAGTGCACATGGAACATATTCCAAGATAGACCACTTGCTAAGCCACAGAACAACTCTCAATGAATTCAGAAAGATTGAGATTATACAAAGTAATTTCTCTGACCACAATGGAATGAAATTGGAAATCACTACAGGCCAGAGAAACAGGTTAGGCACAAGGATATGGAAGTTAAACAACACACTCTTAGACAAACAGTGGGTCAAGGAGGAAATCTCAAAAGAATTCAGCAACTACCTTGAAACTATTGAAAATGACAACATATCAAACCCTATGGGATGCAGCAAAAGCAGTCCTGAGAGGGAAGTTCATAGCCATAAATACATATATTAAAAAAGGAAAAAGAGCTAAAATTGAAGACGTAACTGCACACTTGGAGGAATTGGAAAAACAACAAACTAAACCAAAAGGAAGTAGAAAGAAGGAAATAACAAAGATTCAAGCAGAACTAAATGAAATAGAGAATAAGAAAGCACTAGAAACAATAAACAAAACCAAAAGCTGGTTCTTTGAGAATATCAATAAAATTGACAAACCCTTAGCCAGACTAACAAGGGAAAAGAGAGAACAGATTCAAATACACAAAATAAGTTATGAGCAAGGGGATATCACTATTGACCCCACAGAAATAAAGAGTATCATAAGAGGATACTTTGAAAAATTATATGCCAACAAGAATGATAATTAAGAGGAAACTGACAAGTTTCTAGAAACTCACAAACAGCCTACATTGATGAAAGAAGAAATTGATGAACTCAACAGTCCAATTACAGGTAAAGAGATAGACTCAGTCATCAAAAACCTCCCAACTAAGAAGAGCCCAGGACCAGATGACTTCAGAGCTGAATTCTACCAAACATTCCAGAAAGAGCTAACAACAATTCTGCTTAAGCTCTTCCAAAAAACAGAAGTAGAAGGAATATTGCCTAACTCATTCTACGATGTTAACATTACCCTAATACCAAAACCAAACAAAGATACCACAAGAAAGGAAAATTACAGACCAATTTCTCTAATGAACCTAGATGCTAAAGTCCTGAACAAAATACTTGCTAATCACATTCAACAACACATCAAAAGTATTATACACCATGACAAAGTGGGTTTCATCCCAGGTATGCAAGGATGGTTCAATATAAGAAAATCAATCAAAGTAATACACCACATAAACAGATTCAAAGAAAAAAACCACATGATCATCTCTATACATGCAGAAAAAAGCATTTGACAAAATAGAGCACTCTTTCCTGATAAAAATATTAGAAAAGATAGGAATAGAAGGAAACTTTCTGAATATGATAAAGGGTATATATGAAAAACCCAAAGCCAACATCTTTTTCAATGGTGAAATCCTAAAAGCCTTCCCTTTGAGATCGGGAAGACAAGGATGCCCTCTATCACCACTCCTATTTGACATTCTCTTAGAGGTACTTGCCTGAGCACTAAGGGAAGAAAAAGACTTAAAAGGCATCCAGATTGGAAAGGAAGAAGTGAAAATTTCATTATTCGCAGATGACATGATCCTATACATAGAAAGCCCTGAGAAATGTACGACAATGCTTCTGGAACTTATAAATGACTTCAGTAATGTTGCAGGCTACAAGATCAATGCTCAAATATCAGTAGCATTTCTGTACACCGATAATGAGCAACCTGAGGAGGAAATCAAGAAAAAAATACAATTTACAATTGTATCTAAAAGAATCAAATACCTAGGAATAAATTTAACTAAAGATGTAAAGGACTTATATACAGAAAACTACACAACACAGTTAAAGGAAATCAAAGAAGACTTAAATAAATGGAAAAATATACCCTGTTCATGGATAGAAAGACTAAACATCATCAAGATGACTATCTTACACAAACTAATCTACAGATTTAATGCAATCCCAATAAAAATCATAACTACATTTTTTTAAGGAACTGGAAAAACTAACCGCAAAATATATTTGAAGAGGTAAGAGGCCCCAAATTGCCAAAGACATATTGAAAAAGAAAAACGAAGTTGGAGGTATCACATTACCTGACTTTAAAACATACTACAAAGCTACAGTGATCAAAACCGCATGGTATTGGCACAAGGATAGACCTACTGACCAATGGAACCGAATTGAGAGTTCTGATATAGATCCTTGCATATACCATCATCTGATATTCAACAAGGCCACCAAGGCCACTCAGTTGAGAGAAAATGGCCTCTTTAGCAAGTGGTGCTTGGAGAACTGGATACCCATATCCAAAAGAATGAGAGAAGAATACCAACTCACACCTTACACAAAAATCAAATCCAGATGGAGCAAAGATCTAAATTTAAGAGCCAAAACCCTAAAGACCCTTGAAGATAATGTAGGGAAGCATCTACAGGACCTTGTAATAGGAAATGGTTTCATGAACATCACAGCCAAAGCACGAGCAGCAAGAGAAAAAACAGATAAATGGGATTTCATCAAAATTAAAAACTTCTGCACCTCAAAGGATGTTATTAAGAAAATAAAAAGGCAGTCTACCCAATAGGAGAAAAAATTTGGCAACCATATATCTGATAGGAGCCTGATATCCTGTATATATATAAAGAAATCCTACACCTTGAAAATAAAAAGACAAACAACCCATTTAAAAAATGGGCAAGTGACCTGAAAAGACACTTCTCCAAGGAAGAAATACAAATGGCTAAAAAGCACATGAAAAAAATGCTCGACATCGCTAGCTAATAGGGAAATGCAAATCAAAACCACGATGAGATACCATCTTACACCCATCAGAATGGCAGCTATTAAAATAACAGCAGACTTTAAATGTTGGAGAGTATGTGGAGGAATAGGAACCCTCATCCACTGCTGGTGGGATTGGGGAATGGTCCAGTCACTGTGGAGGACAGTTTGGCAATTCCTCAGAAAACTAACAATAGATCTTCCATATGATCCAGGAATTCCACTGCTGGGTATATATCCAGAAGAATTGAAAGCAAAGACATGAACAGATATATGCACACCAATGTTCATAGCAGCATTGTTCACAATTGCCAAAAGTTGGAATCAGCCCTGGTGCCCATCAAAAGATTAATGGATAAGCAAAATGTGGTACATACATACAATGGAATATTACTCAGCTGTAAGAAGGAATTAGGTGCTAACACATGGAATAACATGGATGAATCTTGAAGACCTTATGTTGAGTGAAGCAAGCCAGGCTCTGAAGGATGAACAGTTTATGACCTCATTGATTTGAATTGAGGAAAATTAACAGTTTCTGAGAACCACTGACTGAAAGATAGGCTAACAAGGGAGAGAGAGAGAGAAGGGTAGGTTGCGAGCCATCACCCATATGGGCATAATTTATGGTAAATTGAAAGAATATAGTTACATATTGAAGGATAGGACAGGTGGGTAGAGACTTGGTGTTGCAGGATTAACAGGTGGGTAGATTAGGAAGGGCAGGTTAGAATACCCAGGGCATGTTACTATGAATCTTGTCATTCCATGAGCCAAGACAGGGAAGAGTCATATGCCCCAGTGGGTGGGGAGGAAGGAACAGAAAAGATCAAATGGGTATTTAGGGGTCATGGGGAATATTCTTCATTACCTTACAGTAATGGACACAGGACATAGTAAATATCATCAAAAATTATTAAACTGTACAGTCTAAATTGTAAACCATACTGTAAAGCATGGACAATTTTTAGTTGCTATATCTTACTATCTGTATAACAGTTATAACAATGCTAATATCCAAAAAAAAAAAAAAAGGTTTTAATATGAGTGGAGAAAGGGGAGGGAGGTTGGGGAGGTGGGAGTCTCTAATATTCTGTGTGTGACTTTGCTGTGACCTAAAACTTCTTTGAAAATTAAATCAAAATTTGGGAGACACCAGGGAATGAGAGGGGGAAGGTGTCACGGTACACAGGACATCTGATAATACAATGATAAAAGGAAAAAAGAATAATTTCTTTTTTTTTAAAAGAATATTTTTTTGTTTTTTATTTCCCATTTTTTTGAATGTCCCAATCTGCTAATTATATTTTATTTTTAGTTTAGTTTCTCTTTTTTTTTTCTTCTGAGTTTCCTTGTATTTATCTCTTGCATTTAAGCTTTTCATTATTATTTCTTTTTCCTATTATTTGCATTTTTTTATTATAAGTGGTTCATGTTCAGGGAAGGTTTAGATCACAGAAGGGTTACAAGGGGGACTGCAGTGGATTATTGGTGGGGGTTGTCTGGGATGGGGTATTCATGGGAGTAAGTCCATCTGAATATATATGAAAGATATATAAAATTGTTCAAATGATCAAAGGATGGGGCATAGTCACAGTGGGTAGACAATTACTCAATAAATGATGGAATCTGAATTCCCAGCCTGGAGAGCTCTGCTACATTCCCCAAGGGAGCAGCAACAGTCCCCTGAGTGCAGAGGCCGTGTCTGGCAAAAGAGAATGGCCCACTGATGTGTTCAGCATTTGAATGCATTACCCTCCCCCCAACGTGGGACATGACTCCCGGGGATGAGCCTCCCTGGCAACGAGGGATTAATACCAAGTGCCAACGGGCAACACGATTGTAAAAAGACCTTGAATAAAAGGGGGAAAATGTAAAGAAAAATGAGTTCACATGGTTAAGAGACTTCAAAGAGAGTTGGGAGGTCATCCCAGAGGTAATGCTTATGCACACCTCAGTAGAATCTCATAGAACACCAAAGTGGATATCACCCCACACAGTGGGACCCCTGAGGGCTCTGGAAACCCCCAGGTCCTATATAAGTTGGAATAGTCCCAGAGATTGATGTCTAATTAGTGGGCTCTTCAGTGGAATCTGTGCTCATGAGAGTGACAGAATTGGACTCAAATAAGTCCTCCCTGCACATGGTCTATCAGTCCCTTCTATTCAAACCTATATGTGATGCTGGAGTTGTTAAGTGAACTTCCAGAGACTGAAGCCTCTGGCCTACCTATATGCCAGCTGTGCCTAGAATCTCGGTGCAGCTGCAACTCCTACCCTACAGCTCAATGGACTCATCCAAGTGGCCTGGCAAGGAGAGATGATGGGTAACAGCCATCCCAGGGAAAGCAGAGGGCCTGCAGCTGCAGGCAGGATAAGCCCATCCACAGTATATATGGGATATAAGCCCTCTCTCACTTGGAGGTGGAGTGGACATCACCATCCCAGTCCCCACAGGATTGGGGGAGGAGCTCTGGACTAGAGTGGACTTGGTGGTGTTCTGTTGTAGACATATTCTGATTCAAGCAATGGAAGAAATTGTAACAGTGAGGTGGAGCCGGCAGCCACTGGACGTTTTTGGGGCAGGGAGAGGAGGGGCAGTTGAAATACAGGAGCTTTTTTGGGACTTGGGGGTTGTCCTTAGTGGCGTTGCGGTGACGGATGTAGGCCATTTTCCATCAGCATATACCATGTAGAACTGTGTGGGACAGAGTGTGGTCTATGATGTCAACTGTGGTCCATGCTCGGTGGCAAGGCCCCAGGATGTATTTATCCATTACAGGTGTTGTGTCACATGGATGAAGGATGGTGGTGTGGAATGTTGTTGGAGGTGTGGGAGGTGGGGAACATGGGAATCCCTGCAATTTCTGAGTAATATTTAGGTAATCTTAGCACCTTTAAAAAATATATATATATATATATAATAACATTTATGTAAACGAATGCACATATATGCATATGTATTTATATATCATTTTACAAATATTTGTATGTATTGTGAAAAATTTGGGTTTTACCCACAATAAAAAAAAACAAATATATTCCTCCATTTGCACAAATGTTGTTCTCAAAAATGTTGATTGTGTCTCTACTTTACAGAATGTGTGTATAAATATTTTGTTTTCTTTAACTGAGGTAATTTTCCTAGAATATGCTTTGCATTTAATCTTTCTGAGTCAGTACTCAATGTGCACTTTTGATATCCAGCTTGAAAGAATTTCACATGAGAAAAAAAGGAATTGTATATTGCATTTGTTTCAAGTCTTTGCTTTGGTTTCCTGGTTCAGACACTCCAGTGTTCAGATATTGGACCATTTTTACCATTCCTCATTGAATTAGTCAGAGTTCTCTAGGGAAACAGAATCAATAGGAGATATCTGTAAAGACTATGAGATTTTATAAAATTCTCTTGTGTGATTTTGGTGATGCCCAGGTCCAGATTCTGCAGGCTGGCTGCAAACCAGGGGCTCCAATGAAAATCCCATGAAGTTTGTAGGAGATGGCTGTCCAAAGAGAGACAGGAATTTCTCTCTGAATGCTGAAATCACTTCCCTTTTTAAGGCATTCAATTGATTGAATAAAACATCACTCACTGCTGAAGGCAATCTCCCTGGTTGATTGTAAATGTAATCATCCATTTATACAGTAAACTCACTGATGACTAACAACTATACATGTCCTTGTATTACAATTAGTCCAGTGCTTGCTTGAACAAACAAGTGTGCACAATTCCTGGCCAAGTTGATGCACTAACCTAATCATCACACTCATATTTAGACATTTTTTTTCAAATCTTTATCATTCTCCATTTAATTTCTTTTTAGCACTTCCTGCTTTTACCTTCTCTTCCTACTTAAGCATTATCTTGTCACCCTATTTTGTATATATTACATTTCAATTTTGAATGGATATTTTTCCATTTTTCTTATTTTCTAATTTCTTCCCATTCATTTTTTGAGTTTAATTTAAAAATTATGATTCTTATCATATATTGTTTCATTTTCTTAATGCATTTTATCTTCTTTTGAGAAAATATATTTCAGTACATAATGTAAATGGGTTTACTCTTCACTTACTCCTTTTCTCACTGTATTATTTGGTACTTGAAAATAACATGATTTTTTTTTCTGTTGGTATTCATACAATTTAAAAAATTATAGCCAGAAGTGAGATTCAAAGTAGCATTCCCAACAACACAGAACTGCTTCTGTGTCTAGATTTTTTATGAAAATTTTTAAGGCATGAAAGCTTTCTCCCTGATATTTCTGGATTCTGTACTTCTACCACTCTTAAAACTGCATCTTTACTCTCATTATCTCTATTGCACTCATCATTGTATATTTTTTTCTACATGTGACTTACTGAATATTCCTTTTAACATATACTCCTCTTGAAGTAAAACATGTATTACCACAATGCCAAAATCTAGTCATTCTCCATAAATGTCTATATATATTTTAAATAAATTATGTTATTTTCAATTCTATGACTATCTTATTTTTGTATATTTATATGTATTTTATTCCTACAGTCATTAGGTTTCAGTTTCATATATTTATTTTATATTTAAATTTCTTCATTTTTATACTTTAAATTTGTTTTATACTTTACATTTGAGTTACTTGGCTTCAGAGTTATTAACTTCCTTTCTATTTAGTTTTAAATCAATCTATTTTCTATGGCTTCAACAGTTATTTAATATCTCCCTATCAAACTTACTCTACCTCTGTTGATCTCTAAAAGTTTTTAAAGTATCATTATCTTTCTCATTGTGAAGAGTACTAAACTCAGTCATCTTTGGTTTCTGCTTTCTGACCCTCTTCATCTGGTCTTATTACTGCCAGCTATTTAGTGACTAAAATGTGGATACATCTCCTCCTTTCTATCCCCATGGCCAGGACACATCAAGGCTGTCATTGCCACTTGTTTAGACTACCTTCTTGCTTCCAGTCTCTTCTCCTTCCAATCCATCCTGCCTGTTGACCTCAGAGTATCTTTCTAAATTACAACTCTGAACATATCCTTTTCCTGCATGAAAGCCTTTATAATTTGGTCCCAGTGTACTTTTCCTATTGATGACTCTTTTTTTTTCTCCCACTCCCTAAACTACAAAAAATTCACTTTGAGGGTTTTTCATATCCTACTATAATCATTAATTTGCTTGTTTGAGTTTCCTATAAGTTATAAAATTTTGAAGTGTATTTTTTAAAAAGAATTAATACAAATGAAATATTTAAAAAATGAAAAGACAGCTTTGCCATAGAAAAATGAAAGTAGTTCTTAGATTTCCTTTGGTACATTAAAACAGTTTTAATTACCTATTTTCCCAATTTTTCAAAACTTACTAATGGATAGGTTGTGGAATAAGCATTTGGCAATTTGGCACAAAATGACTTCCACCAATATCTCATTGTCATTAATAAAAATGCTGCAAGAGGCTGCATTTTCCTCAGATTCAGGAAATGATTTCTCAGATGACCATACAGCAGTTCGCAGGTTATGCATAAAAAAGAAATATGAGAATAGTCATTAAAATTTAGAACTATTATAGTTTATATTCATATTTATACATTAAAATATATGCTTCATATTCTAGAGAAAATTGTTTTGTTTTGTTTTTGAATAAAATCTCATGCAATTTCAAAAAAAATAGTTTTCTTGTTGATAATTTAGGATCAAAAATGTTACCTAATTCTGTGTATATCTAGTAGTAGCTATAAAGCAGGATTTTTAAGTTAAAGTTTCATGTACAATTAAAATGAAATAGAAGATGAATTGATTACAATTCTAAGTGATAGTTTTTGTCATTAATAAATCCAGACAATTTTTAGGAAAATTCCTGCATTATCAATCACCATTGTTTTTTACTGCAAATGATTAAGGCTGACTATATGCCCCCCTAGGTTGTTGCTCACATAGTGCTGGACAAACTTGACTTTAAAGCAGATGGGAGCTCACAATGCAAACTTGAGCCTGGGTGTGGCCTGCCCCAGCTGCTGATCTCTAACTCCAGCTCACACTAATTCTTTTGGTCTTGGAAAAATAAACATTATTCTGTGATCACATTATCTGTGACCTTATATGAGAAAAAGAAAGAAACTTGCTAGATAAGAAGTGAACACTGAATTGGGCAGGACCCAAATGATTCCAGAACCTAGTCCACATCCTTGTTCTCTTAAATTGGAAGGCCTTGAAGTCTGAATTTTTTCACAACACTGGAGAGCAATCACTAAAGAAGCAGACGATTGGTTATAAGACTAATTATAATTATTAATTTAATAAAACCTTTTCTTTCATCTGGAACACTCAATTGCTTGTTCACTGAGTTAATGCCATGTTTACCCCAGTGAACACAAAGGTTCACGCACCTTTTCAAGGGGACAAGAAAGACTGAGAGATGGTCATCATCTGGAAGTAGGCTAAGACCCTGGTTAATTGTTCCCTTATGACTTTACTTTCTAGTTTCATTACATTGTTATTATAATATTATCTATGTTACTTTGGGGGTTTTGTAATGGATAAGTGGTAGAAAATGGTTAATAGGAATAGCAAAATTATTTAGGAAGAGAATGTTTTAATACTTAAATAAAAGAATAAGTTAAACAAAAACATTATTTATTCATTTATTTAAAGTGTGCCCAATGTTGGGGACACACCTGAAGGTCACAGGCCCCACCTGCAGGGAGCTTGCAGGCAAGGGGGTAAAACAGAGGTAGATACAATGCGATGCTGAGGAAGGGCTCTTAAAATTTTCCCATCAAATGACACTTTTAAAAACCAAATTCAACATGATTTCAACTTGGATGCTTAAATATAATTTTTATAGCTTTAAAAATGTATTGAACATCTCCTTGTAGTAGTTTATTAGTTTAATAAGAAATTGCTTTATTTTTAATGAAGAAAGAAATAAGCATAAACTAGTTTTTAGGATCATCCAAAGTGGATTTTTTTCTTGTTTCCATTGATAGAGTAACTCCTTTTCTTTATTCATGTGACTATAATCCATCTGTAAAATACTTGAAAGTGTTATGCATATTAAAAAAAAAATACTTGAAAGTGTTAATGCATATTAAAGCAAACTTTAATATGCATATGAATCATTTTTTATTTTCATTAAAATGCAAATTCTGATACAGTAAGTCTGGGCTATGGCTGGATATTCTGCATTCCCAACAAGCTCCCAGATGACCCTTATGCTGACCACCAAATGCATCAATTTAGAACATACCACTGTGGCATGCATGTACCTATGATGACAAGCTCTAATATTATGTCTGAGCATTTTTAAATCTGTGTCAATCTTTAAAAAGCATTTCATTTCTAAACTCATGTGCTTAGGAATTTTATTCCTCTGGGACTAATGTGTTGTATGGATTACACTCAGTTAGTTAGATTTTTAAAAGTGTATTCATATTGCAGGACTCAGCAGAAGATCTTTGAGAAAGATGTGGAAAGTGAGTGCTGTGTCTGTGTAAGAAAAAATAAATATGGCTTGTGGCACAGTTGAGAAAGAGGATAAATCAATATTACTAGCTTGCTGTTATTCACCAAAGAAAAGTGCACATGAAAAGGTTCAACCCAAAATCTTTTAGATGTGGGATAATGTGGGAAAGTCTATAACTCAAGCAGCAAGTGCACCACAAATACTGAAAGAATTAAAACAGAGGTTTGAACAGCACCAAAATTTTCTCTTGTTACATCCCAAACTTTTGGCCCACCAAATTATTCAAGCAGAGTATGTCTTCCTGGATACCACATGAAAAAATTTAAGAATTTATTGAATATGGCTGTTTATTTGAAAACAGATTAACAATGGTTTTTCTGCCTCCTTAGGCCAATAAAGCACCTCCATTATTTGATACCAAATTTCTAAGAAGCTCAACCTTTAAAAAAATGGATTTTTGAGGAATATCATTAAAGATATCATCTGTCAGTCCTCCCACTGTTCTTCCTGGGGGTAGCTGACCATGCAAACATGACCACATTTCTGGAAATGCTATCCAGCAGAAATCATATTAGACATGAAATATCTCAAGTTAGAAATACAACATCTCCCATATAGGGTACTAAAAGCATGGTCTTAAAAAGACTGATCACAGGGATGGCAGGATATGCTGTTATTCACCATGAGGTGGATTAAATCTCCAGGCCATTATTGTTGTTGCTTTCTACTGTTCATTGTGGGTTTTCTCGGAAACAGAGAAGCTTTCCATTTTTTCAAGCCCTAGCACATTAGGGAGAAAAAGGCAGAAATGCTCAAATAGTATTACAAAAGTAATGTATGTCTTAAATGTTTAATCCAGCAGTCTGTCTTGGCTGTATATATAACCTCATTTGGAGATAACAAAAATCTGTATTTGAGAACCTTGAAGACTGACCTTTAATAAACAATTCTACTGGGCCAAAGAAAATATGTAGGTTAAAAATTTAGACCTTTTAGTTCTCAAGCTTTTCTTGCAGCAGTAAGTATAATATTTCTGTGTAGTTCCACATTGCCACATGGTAGAACAGCTTTTGATTTTGTGATGACAATTTCATTAATATAAAATCTCATCAAAGTGGATGCAGAGAAAATGTAATTTAACATAGAACAATACTGTGGCTCAAACCTTAAAAAAAAGACAAAACCACAGGGCCAGGTTCACCTGTATAATCTCAGGATTCTATCTCATATGGCACCTAATGCAGGGGGTGGACATCAGAAGGAAATTTTCCCATAATGGGATCTTAAAAGTAATTTAATAATAAGATATCAATATTGGGAAGCGGATGTGGCTCAAGGAATTGGGCTCCTGTCTACCATATGGGAGGACCACAGTTCCATGTGGAGAGCTGGCATAACAAAAGTGACAAAGAGGAGAGGAAATGAGAGACACAACAAACCATGGAGCTGAGGTGGTTCAAGCGATTGAGTGCCTCTTTCCTACATCGGAGGTCCCAGGATCAGTTCCTGGTGCCTCCTAAAGAGAAAGATGAGAAAAGAAGACAAGCAGACACAGAAAGCCCATGGCAAATGGACACAGAGAGCAGACAGCAAGTTCAAAACAAGGGGTGGGGGCTAAATAAAATAACTCTTTAAATAAGATATCAATATTGAATTAATGAGTATGTTACTTTTATGAAATGAGCTTAATTATTCCACAGTTGTGATGATCTTGTAAACTTAATTCTAAGGAGCTGCATGCCATAAACTAAACAAAGTGTATGAATGGAATCTTTTGTCCATATAATCTGGTAAGCATAGCTTAGATTCTAAAAAACAAAACAAAACAAAAAGTTGGTAGTTATAGAAAAAGGATTCCTAAGGTACGGGACAAAGATAATTGCTAGAATTGGAAGAGAAGAAAAGCAGGCTAAAATAAGAGATGTTTCCTATTTTATAGACTTTTCTCTTGGATATAATTAAAAAGTGAATTCAATGACATCCCTATTTTTTTCTCACAAAATTCAAAGACATCAGCAAAATCACCTATGTCAGTAATAAAAATAAAAAGACTGACTTTCTAAATGTTATCATATTGTCACAGTGTAATAAAATTAGCTTGAAAAATGATCTAATGGCACATGCAATAGTAGCATTGCATGTGCCATTAGAAATAGCAGCAGCTTCCCAGTGTTCATAAAGGCTCCTCCATTAAATTTACCTTGTCAATAATTAGGTGTCCACAAATAAACCTGGGCAATTAAATCAATACTGCCAGGCAATTATATTCCAGAGTCCAGGCTCTGTGGCACAAAAAGACACTATATCAAACTGCAGTATTAAGTGGTCTGATGCCATTTTCAACAGAATTTTTTTACACTAACTCTAACCTCTACATGTGTTAGTCAACAAAACAGTTCCAGTGTCAGTATAATTTTAATCAAATTTACTAAAGATTTACACATATGGATTTATCATTTTTCATGTTCATAAATGATAACATTTCAATCTAAAAGAAATACAAGGTGTATTTAGAATTTGAACATTAAAATTATTAAAATGCTCTGGTTTTTAAAAAAAATGATTTTCAAGCTAAAAAACAAACTATAACTTAGTTATCTCTGAACTCCTATTTTATGACTGGCACTGGGCTAGTTGATGAACAGATGTGATTAAGAAATGGTCTTTCATCTCAAAAGCAAGATGTCCCTATAAAAGGCTTTATCTAGCACCTGCAAGTCTGCACTTAACAACTTTAAGCAAAAGAATGCCAAGCACCTTCTATTATTATTGAAGTGGTTCTGGATAATGTTTTAAAAATACATGCTGATAGAAAGAATATAAAGGGCTCATATATTATTTATTTATTCTTGGATTTACCAAAGGCACAGAAATGCTATTTGTTAATATAAATGTAAAATAATGGCATGTAAGTATCAGTTATTTTTTATCATTACCTAGAAACATTTACAATGACTTTCCAAAAATCACAAGACAATATTTTTGCTATTTTGATTCATATGATTTAGCTTTTGCTTATTCTGCTTCATTTTAAAAAATAAACAATTAGAATGAATAGGAAGAAGTATAATGAAAAAGTTCAAGAATACCTTACATGCTGTCAATGATGTCTAAACAAAAGCTAGCTATGACTAGAAAAGCAGGACTCTCACCTGCCAATAAACTGCCCTTGATCACTTACAAGAGGGGCACATCCCAGCAGCTTATATGTGTATTAAAAAAAATACTTGAAAGGGAAGAAAAAGTATCACACAGGTCACAGCAGCAGGCTCAATAGACCCCTAATGGATTTCAATTCGTCTTGGCCTCATCATCCTCTACACAGCTTTTCACTCAGGCCCCAAATTGTTGATTAGGAAATGTTTGAGGGGCCTCTGGTGGAAATTTTTTCAGTCTTTCTGCCTTGACAGGATGCCAAATCAATATTTACTTCCCACTAACAAGCTGCTTGAGGTCTCAGTAGAAAATAGTGTAGAGAATGCAGGAAGACACCGTAATAAACAGCTGTCTGGCTGTGAGGGAAACGTGAATTGACTGGAAACAGGTCCATAGTAAAAGGTCACTGAAACCCATGAACTCCTCAGGTGTCCATATCAACTACTAACTTTAAAGACATGTAAGAAAGAATCTCTTTTCCTAAGAGGTTTGAGAGAATAGATCCTTTTCAGCCTAGCAGGCATAGAGGCTGACTCAATAATTTAAATAATGCATTTTCTAAGACATGTTGGGTCTTTCCCAAGGCATTTGTTTCATTTGTTAAATCCAAAATAGGGCCCACTGGCAAGGTACCCAATTCTGGAGCTATCTGCCCTGACCATAGGACTGGGTGTCTCCAGAGCCCTCAGGAGCCCCACTATCTGGGGTGGTATCCACTTTGGCAGTCTATGAGATCTTGCTGAGATGTGCATAAATGCTACCTCTGGGATGACCTCTTGACTCACTTTGAAGTCTCTTAGCCATATAAACTCATTTGTCTTTACCTTTTCCCCCTTTTATTCAAAGTCTTTTTCCAGTTGCATTGCTATGATGGTTCATTTTTAAATAATTATTCAAGTTATACACAAAATTGTACTTTTCAGATAGGGAAGGGTTTGGGAAACTAACATTTTTTGAAATCTACTGCATGGCAATCATCATGCTAGGAACTTTACGTAAGTTATTACAGCAATTGACATGAATTTACTACAGTTCAATGTAGTTTAAAAGATGTAAGACAGGTTGTCTGGGCTCTGCTTGGCAAATCACTCTACTTCTCAGACCTCTGAAAGATGCAGGGATTCATCTAAGTGATCTCTGGTCTGTAATCAAATCTAGTAAATATATCAAGATGCATAAATCATTCCCAGAACAGTGTTTCCACTTGAGTATTTATTCTTCCATCAGGGTCAACATTTAAGGTTGTGTGGTATTTATATTGCAATGCCATGTATTCTGGCTCCAGATTGCATGTGTCCAGTGGTGGGTGAGCTATTTATTGCTTCACAGAAATGCTCATTCATTCTTTGTGACTATAAAAAAGATCCTTTTCTAATTCATAAAGGGGCACCTTTTTCTAATTTGCCCATTCAGAGGGGGTGCTTTTTGCTAATTTGTTAGCCCAGACAGGGCATCTTTTTAGAAACTATCCAAAGGCAGTGGTCCTGTGTGCACACACACACATGAGATTTTGCTAAATCTGCAAGTTTTAAAACTCTGTGGCAACAGTGGAGGCCCCCAATTTTTTAATTAGGTTTCTCCTTATCAATCAACAAATATAAATTATCTGTAATAAGGCATAATTAAAACCCTTGCTAGAGGTGCATCTTATATGTGATACCATATCTGATAATCCTCTTTTACTTCAAAGTTCAGAATTTTGTAGAGAGTCACAGATGCTGTGGCATAGGTTATGAAAAAGGGAATCTGCTAACTCATCACAATAGGATGAAAATAATCTCTGCAGGATTTCTTTGACCTCTATTCTAAGAATTCTTGGCAGCTTAAAATATTTTGAAAGTTCTGGATCTGCTCTACTCCAGAATCTCTGAGAAAATAATGGAGAGATGGAGAATGTTCTTACACATTTAATTCTTTTGTTTTATTAATTCAGTTAACAAATATTTATTGAGATGCTACTAGTGCCACTATTTCTATACTCTTTCCAAACAATAAAAAATCAAATATTCATGCATTAAAGTTCAGGGGCTTCATAGAACAGGATTGAGTAACCACCACAGTTTCCTCAAAAGACTACATAGGATGAGATTCTGCTCTTCATGAGGTAGTAACTAAGCAAAAAACTCAAAGACTTTCCCAGAAGGTCCTGAAGTGATATTGAAGACATAACTATAGGCACATAAATTTACCCACAGAGGATAATAGTATTTTACCCAATATAAAGGAGTAAATATATTTTAACTGGATCAAAAATAATTTTGAATTTAGCCAGGGAAAACAAAAAATTTAGTACTTATTTTATCTCACAGAGAAGGAATAATCCTCAAATCCATGGTTACTCAGCTTAACTAAACCCATTCAACCTAGCTTAATTACAAACACTCACTTACAGGATATGCAATATGATTAATTTAAAGAAAATGGAGAAGGCAGGAAAGTATAACTGACTTGAAAACCAAACAAGCATTTCTGCAGTTTGGTATATATACTGGCTTATTTCTACATTACACAAATCTCTCTAGCATTTTTTGGGTTTGGCTAATACTTGACATATATCTTTCTATCACCTGTTAATAATCTTACTTTCATTAATTTTATATTAAAGATGAAATTCTAAGAATTGCACAGCAAATAAAATAGGTATTTTAATTCAATATATAAAATCCTTTTATTAATTAGTGTTTAAATGATATTACTACTTCATGTTCTGTGTCCAATATTTCCTCTAGATCTCACAGAAATATTCAGTATAGGAGCTGCCAAGGTTTGGGCTCTATGAGTTGAGTTTTCATAAGTGGTCCTGGTTTTCTGGATTTTTTAGAGCTCTCTAATTTGTTGCCTTATCACCTGTATATCATTTTGTAACTCTTTGACCAAGGCCTGAAACATATTGGAGAGAATATTGGTTCAGATGGAAGTCATAAAGACAAAACTTTTATAACATAAAAATGTGAAGGCACTAGGAAATCATTTTTTACTAGCATTTATTAGGATTACTATGATTGTATTTATTCTGCAACATAATGGGCTGCTCTTTACTTTTTATCAATTTGGTGTAGAAGCTCTCTTAAATGACCTTTAGTTAACTAGCTTGCTGGATTAACCAGAGCTCTTCGATGAGCTCCAGATATACCAATTGCCATGTTAGGCACAGCAAATGCTTGCAGCAGGCAGGCTACTTTTCATCATGCCACAGCACATCTACTCCTACCAGTTGAGCTGATGCCAAAATCAGTTCTATGTATTCCTAAGAATATATATATTTGCTGTAACAGTTTAGTTATAAAATTTATTTATTACATAAACTGATGAAATATGAGTGCAGAAAGACTTGTTTCTATTTATTAAAACTGAGTTAGAAATGCTTTGGAAGAACTTGATAAAGACAATTTGAGTAAAATTCAGTTAAATTAACTATGGGCAAGACAACTGTAATGGATTGCAAACATTGTAAAAAAATCTAGCATTTACTTCACAAGTCTTTACATTTTCACCTTTGGGAAATCAGTAAGTACTAACCCATACAACATCTATGTGTGCCCAAGAAAAAAGTTATCCCCAGCTCTCAACAGATAGAGCTCTGTGCCTCAGTGCATGGCTTTGTGACCTGAGAGAAGGCTAGATAGATGTCCAGACAGCTTTCAATCTTTTGCTAGTTCAAGTAATGATGCAATAAATAATGGTGCACGTATGTCAATTTTGCATGACTAGGGTTTATTCTCAGAAGTGAAATTGCTGGATCAAATACTAAGCACAACTGTAATTTTGATATATGTTGTTTAATTCTACTTCTCCCCAAAATAGTACCAACTCATACATCCACAAAGGACATATGACAACACTATTTATCTACAGCCTTACAAAACACCAATCTGGTGTTTTAGTACAGTTTATTTTTTAGGGTATTTTTAAGCCTCATTTTCTTATTATAAATGAAGTTCAGCATTAAATTTATGAAATATTTGTATGCCCATTTTCAACTTTTATAGTTTCCTTAGTGATTTACATGCATTCTTTATATATTAGGGTAATTATATTTGTCTAGGATATATATCTCAATTTTTCATAACTGTTATTTTAATTTTGAGAGTAATTACAACTTTATAATAAATTTTAACATCTGATAGGGCTGTCTCTACTACCTTTCATTTTCAGATTTTTACTGTTAAATTTTGCTTGTTTTGTTTTCCTTATAACTTCATATTCACTTTGTCTACATACTCTTTCCCTCAAATTTTCCTATCAGTGATTTTATTTGGACCATGCTAAATTTTATTTGTATCGTGTTCACATTTTAGGATATTCAGCCATTTTACCCACAGAACATGACTTTCCTTTCCATTTGTTTTTATGATTCTCAGGAGCATTCTTGAAAATATATATATTCTTTTACTGATTGTTGCTTATACATGTAAAGAATGTTGATATAAATGTAGCTTACTGAATGTTCTTACTTTATAAGAGTTTTTCAGCTGTTCTTTTTAAGTTTCTAGGAATTCAATCATACCTACAATGTCTGATAATTTAATCTCCCATATTCCAGT
The DNA here is from genome assembly GCA_029593785.1 of Cabassous unicinctus. Lineage (NCBI taxonomy): Eukaryota > Metazoa > Chordata > Mammalia > Cingulata > Chlamyphoridae > Cabassous > Cabassous unicinctus. Next base: position 19,568 of record JAQZBX010035298.1, read on the forward strand.
TTTTATACCTGTACTTTCTTTCTCTTTTCTAATTGCATTGGGTTTTTATTTTTAAACATTTTATTTTAAAATACTCTTTATCACTTCAATTTAACTCATTCCATTATGAAAATTTCTTAACTGAAGAGTGACTATTTCTTCAAAACTCTAAATTAAGCAGAGCTTCATCAATAAAATTTAGAGCAATTCAGTCTTGAAAATACATAATTCTTCATATTACAATACTTTCCCTTTAAAAATTTATCATGGTTTGTCTAGATTTAACGTACAAGGCACCTGATGCTATGAAAGGCTAATATGATACATGTATTAGTATAAGAGAACCATATACTTTCTCAAAAATTGATTCTTTTAAAAGCCCCACAGATTTGTTTGAACATGCTTGTTACATAAATTAAACATTTTCTGTGCTGTTACTTTGCAATTTTCTACAAAAGACAAAAATATAATCCATAACTATTAAAGGCAGTTTACTTTAGCATTTTACCTGTAAGAAACACTGATCTATATACTTTCATGATTTCTTGAAAACATTTTCATAATGTAACCCAGCATTTAACAAATAAGTGAAAATAAAATCTCTAGAACATTAGGATTTTATTCCTTGTTTGGATCAAATTGTTTTATCAGCTGAGTTCCTTGAGATTGGTCCTTTTACTGGACTGTGGACTTCCTATAAGTGTAAGAATATGTACACAGCAAAGTACTTCATTATGAAAATGAAGAAAACAGATATGTGGAAAATACAGAGTTTCAAAGAACTGAAACTCTTTTCAGACTAGGCACTGATCCATTTTTTTACAAAAACTTGTCAAGGATTGTCTCTTTGCTGTATAAAATTCTGTTTTCAAGCTGAGCTATAGACAACAGCTAACTAGCTCCATCCACCTGAGAAACACTGTGCATAGGAATGAGACTCTCACACTGTTTCCTGTCTTCTGGGACTCTCTGAATTCCAAGTTTTCTGCATATAAAGGCAAAAATTCTTCTGCTTCTTACCATCACAGGATCTCAATTATTATAATGCATGAGAGTTACAATAAAAAATGAAAAAAATACAGGGATAGCCCCTGCAAAAAATCACCAAGAAAACTGCAACTTTTGCATACATATCAGCTATTATTGACAGAGGTATGGTAAGGCTTAGTGCAAGTGTGCCTATCAATGATGAGGTAAGAAAGCAGCCCCACAACCACAGGAACTCACAGATAACTGTTCCAATAAGGCCATTAATGATAATGCACATTAATACTACTTTATTCGAAACTCAAAAGTCTTCAAATCCAGTATAATGAAGTAAAGGGAACCCTGGCCATAAGAGCAGCAAATTAAACAGACCTAAAAATCCAAAGAACATTGGAATATCCAACTTATCTTCTCTGTCTACTTTTCTCTTAATCATGATAATATAGAAAACATAGAGTATGGTTGCAACAAGAGACCAAATGGAAATTATTGTATTTCTTCCAGCAGATTTTTCAGACCCAGACAGGTTTACCAACACAACACCTTCAATGCTTAAAATTACAGCTAATAGTTTAGAAATGGTAAATCTATCTTCAAAGTTACTTGGAAACATTGCAGCAAAGATTAAGGTAAAAAGTCTAGAAGTTGAAGACAAATTATTAATGATATATTTGCCAAAAACCACACAAAGGAAAAGAAAAAAAGCTTATTTTTGCTACTGAGTTGCAGTAAGTTTCCCTATAATTTTCAGCACGGATTCTTGTTCTTTCACAGCAGGATATGACATGCATGACAATTCATCTTCCAAAGCACGGCCTGATGGAAGTTGTCAAATCTCCATATTACTGAACCATAAATGAGACTTTTGGGGAGTTTTTTCACTATCAATGTTTGTGCTCTCAGGTTTTTCACTTGGAAGAACATGAAATTTCACGGGAACATACAGAGGTTCAATCAAAGAACTACTCATAGTTGCCTCTGTTGTGCAAGCAGTGAAGTAACCTTCAGCATCTGCAAAAAAAGCAGCATGCTTTCCTCAAAATCCTCTTGCACACTGTTGTCTCCATGGCTTCCAAATAATAAAGCCCAAAAGCTATAGAACGAATATGGATGTTGTGCTGAAGAATGGTTTGTTGTACTGAGTAAAAACATAGGAAATAAGTTCTGAGGAAGCCACCCGTATCACATCAACAAGCAGGAGAATAACAACTCCCAGAGCCATTCGGCAGTGCTGAGCGAAACCGCTGCTCTGGGAATTCATTCGCTTCATGGTAAATACACACACCCTTTGTTGTCTTATTTTAAGGGCCTTTTTGAGGCCTTCAAAAGCAATGCCTGAAAACTTGGCAGATCCAAGTTTAAGAGGTGGTGAGGAATCAGCACACCTGGCTCTTCTACCTTGCGATGGCGTCCTGGCGGCACCGTAAGCAGACACGGCCCGGCCCCGCCGCTGGCCAGCACTGCCCAGGCCGAGACTTTGAAACCGTAGCCGATGCCACCCGGCTCCTCTTAGGCATGTAGGGCGGGGAGCGGGCAAGGCGGATACACCCTTGCAGGCAGCTAAGGCCGCCCAGGATTCCGCTCCGTCTTTATTTTTTTTTTTTAAGATTTATTTATTTTCAGTATTATCATTGATGGACATACTTTACTTGGTCCAAATTTTGGTGAGAATCCTATTTCCTAGAAAATATTATGCTGACTTTTGAGATATTCATATTTTTTTTTTACAAAAATTGATATAAAACGTGTTAAATCCATTTTTAGCATCTGTAGATTATCCTATGATTTTCCATCATAAGTTTATGAATAGGATTATTAGCAATTTTCCTGTTATTGAATTATCCTTGTATTTTAAAAAATAAACACCACTTAGTTGTGGTATATTATTTTTTGATGGGCTGCTGAATTTGATTTCCTAATATTTTTCTAGGATTTCTGCATTATGAGTGAGACTGGCTTATTTTTACCTTGTGCAATCTTCTAAAAGAATTTGGAAGATATCTTTCTCTTTCCATGTTCTAAAGTAGTTTTAATGGGATTGAATTTATCTGCTCTTTACTAATGTGGTAGCACTCACCTTATTTTGGCCTAGCATTTATTGCAGGGGAAGGTAGATTTTTGACAATTTGTTCTGATTTTCTTATTTGTTCTGGAGTCAATTTGGTTACATTATATTATCCTAGAAAAGTATCCATTTTATCCAGGTTTCCAAATTTACTTGTATCAAGTTGAGCTATATAGTCTGTCATGATGAAATTTTTTCTGTGTCTATGGTTACTTTTATTTGTTACTCATTTTGTTTAATTGTGCTTTCTCTCTCTTTTTTTGTGTTCATTAGGTCAGCTAATGGTTTATTATTTTTTTTTTAAATAACTATTTACTACTAATTTTTGATACATTAATTTCCATTTTAATCTTTAGATTCTGTTTTTTTTCCTGATTTCATGAGCCCAATGTTTATTTACAGTTCTGCTTTTTAATAGAAATATTTAAAAATATTAAAAATTTGAACACTACTTTAGATCTAATATTTCTAGAATGTAGTTTTTTAAAGGGACATTCTGCAATTTGTTTGGTTTCCCTCTTTAACCCAAGAGCTTATTTTCTTTTAAATATCTAGGATGTAGTGGTTCTGTTTTGCTGACTTTGTAATAATTGGTTATCAGATGCTATCTATACTATTTCTACCTTTCAAAAATGAGGTTTTGTGATCTGTTTCAGGGTAGATTCCCTGGAAACAGACTCTGAGATGATTTGTGTGTAGGAAGTTTATTGGGGAGTGCTCTTAGAAACACCACCTCTAAGAAACTCGGATGAGCAGGATGGGGAGAGGATTGAATTAAGCTGTTTACAGACCCAACAGAGGCTTTCTGCCATCTTATGGGGAGCTCCCCATTTGGAGCTGTCCTTCATGAAGTTGTTATACCTTTGGTTTTTTGCCTTATAAATGACACGAACTTTTTAGTGGTCTGCTCTTTACCTTTTCAAGTCTATAAACTTTATTGGAACATATCTAAGGTATGACATATTAGATCAATTTTCCTTTGTTCATGTTTTACTCTTTGAAGTCTTTATTTCTGGAAATTATTTTTCAATTATACCCTTCAATATTTGTTCTGTTTCACTATTTTAGTTTTCTTCCTTGAAGACTATAATTATACATATGTTGAATCTCTGTCGCATACTCCATAAATACTTTTTCTCCCAATATGCAACCAAAGCACAATTGGAATGCAGTAAATTGTACAGAGTATAAGTGTTTAGTTCAATGAATTCTGACAGTTGCGTGCATCTTGTAAACACCACCCCAATCAAATATAGAACATGACCATAACCCAAGAAAGTTCCCTTCTGCCCTTCCTAGTCAATTCCTCCCACTCCCAGAAAACTGTTCTGATTTTTATCATCTTAGATTTTCTTTACCAAACTATCATATAAATGGAATAATACAATAAGTATTTTTCTGACTTCTTTTGCTTACCATGGTGTTTTTAAAATTCATCCATGTTGGGTGCATCTGTAATTTATTCCCTTTTTCCTTTTAATTTATTTAGGTATAATTAAACCACTAAATTCCACATATTTGAAGTGTATAATTTGATCAACTTTAACACACATACACTTACCTGTAAAGCCATCACAAGATATACTTTTTAATTTTTATTTCCACTTAGTTTAACTTATATCTCTCACTGACATTCTCTTTTTCCCTATAAAGTCTATACTCCCTTGTGCTCCTTTCAGTGGAGAATTTGTTTCAGAGACAATTTTATTTATTTTCTTTTACTTTGCTTTATCTGCTAGCTTACTTTCATCTGCTCCTATTATTTCTTCCCTAAATCCTTACATTTATTTCTACCTTCTACATTTGATCCTAGAGAAAATTATTTCATTAATATTTAAACTTCATAGTAAAATAATGCATCCACTCTATGACAGTCTATCTCTGATGAAGCTCCTTTTCTTCGCATTTAATTTTCCTGTTCCTTTCATCCCTTCTTATTCTATAATAGGTGTATAGGTACTGGTGCTGGTCCCCTTTCCAGGACTCATCTTTAAAGGAAAAGAGTTTTTTTCTTGATCACTTATTTGTAAAATAAAA
>JAQZBX010035299.1:0-24617 GCA_029593785.1 Cabassous unicinctus
AGTGAAGGTGACATATTCATTCAGGGGAGGGAGGGTAAATGGGGAAGGGGCTCATATTCTGTGGACTGAAAATTCATATTCTATGGGTTCATGGGTGAATAGGTGGGGTGATGAATCAAAATAGGACAAGGAAGAGCATCGTGAAATACATTACTATAAGACTCTATAAAAGTAAAAGTATGTGCCAATGTATCTTAGGAGTTGACAATGATTAGAAAGTGATAAATAATCAATATTCTGTACCTTAAGTGTATGTATATAAAATGTATACTATTTATATATGAATACAAAAGATATAGGTATATGTCTATGTTATTGTGAATGTTTGAGGGAGTAAATGTAGCTTACAGTGAATTTGATCCCCACTAGCCTGATGGTCTACAGCCAAGCTGTTTAAATCAGCTGCCTGAGGTGGAGTTGTGGCCTGGAGACCAGAGCATTCAGTGTCATGAGAAAGACATTTAGGTCTTTCCCCAATTTAAAAAAGTCAGTTTGTTATATTTTATCCACTACAAAAGGAATTGTCACAGAAATGACTCTAAAAATATACATTCGTACATACATACATACTTAACAAGAAATAAAAGGTTGTTCAAGGGTTCTATTTAACTCTTCTCAGTATTTTCACTGTGCATGTCAACATGTGTGTATGAATACTTAGGACGACTCTTTACATAGAAAAGAATCCCTCATGTATTTTTGTTTTCACATTTTACATGAGGTTTTATTATCTTATACATTCCCATGTTAAAGTTTTTAACTTTTCTTCTAGTAATAAACGTCACTTTAGATTTTGCTTTTCAGACACTTTCATACACATATAATAGCTCTGCTAGTTACAAACACCATGATATACTTTCACTATTTCTACACATTTCCAAAATTTTACAAACATTTTTAGCAATTCTGCACAGATTAAACCTCACCTTTCCATACTATAATCTCCTTCTATCTTTTGTGAACTATATTCTAATTATTAACTCCATGAGTTTGCACAAATATATGTAGTTCATAAGAGCACAATAATACAGTATTTGTCCTTTTCTGTCTGCCTTGCATCACTCAACATAATGTCCACCAGGTTTATCATGTTATCATATGTTTCACGACTTCATTTCTTTTTAAAGCTGCATATTATTTTACCATGTGTATACACGACAATTTTTTATCCATTAATTAGTTGATGGACAGCTGGGTTGTTTCCTACTTTTGTCAATCAAAAATAATGCTGATTTTAAAAAAATAATATAATATTTTAATTTTTTTAAAAATACTTAGATTACATAAATGTTACACAAAAATATACGGAGTCCCATATGCCCCACTCCCCACACTTCCCACAACCTCCCATATAAAAATCCTTCATTAGTGTGGCACATTCACTGCAATGGATAAATGGATCCTGGGGCTTTGCCATTAAGCATGGATAGTAGTTCACATTGTAATCTACACTCTCTCCCACACAGTTCTGCATGTTATGTGATGATATAAAATGTCTTATATCTGTCATTGCATTGTCATTAAGGATGATTTCCAAGTCCCTGAAAATCTCCCATATTACAATTGTTTATTCCTCTCCCTGCCTCCAGAGCCTCCAGTGGCCACTGGCTCCACAGCAATGCTGAAATTTCTTTTCATTCTAGTCCATATTCCTTTCTGCAATCCTGAGGACTCTGGGATGGTGATGTCCACTCCACCTGTAATTGAGAGGGGGCTTATATCCCATGGGGAAAATGGATGGGACTATCTTGCTTGCAGCTGCAGACTCTCTCTGTTGCTTGGTATGGTCGTTGTTCGCCATCAACTCCTTGTTAGTTGTTCTGTGTGAGTCCAATGAGCTATAGAGTAGGTGTTGCAACTCCACTGAGGTTCCGGGCCCAGCTGGCACACTGACAGCCCAAAGATTAGAATCTCTTGGATGTACACCTAGAAACTCCAGCACCAAGTATAGGTTTAAATAGAAGGTACAGATGAGCCATTGTAGGGAAGACATAATTGTGTCCTACTCTGCCACTCTCAGGAGCACAAACTCCAAAGTAGGGCCCACTGGCAGGGCAGCAAACTCTGGAGCAATTTTCCCTGATCATAGGACTTGGGTGTCTCCAGAGCCCTCAGGAGCCCCATTATTTGGGGGTAGTATCCACTTTGGCATTCTATGAGATCCTGCTGATATGTGTGTAAGTGTTACCTATGGGATGACCTCCCAATTCACTTTGATAACTCTTAGCCATATAAACTCATTTGTCTTTACCTTTTCCCCCTTTTATTTGAGGTCTTATACCAGTTGCATTGCTAGTTGGTGCTTGGTAGTAATCCCTCAGTACCAGGAAACCTCATCCCTGGGAGTCATGATCCATGTTGGGGGAAAGGTAAAGGATTTATATGCTGAGTATGGCTTAGAGAGAGACCACATTTGAGCAACAAGGAGGTTTTCAGGAGGCAACTCTTAGGCACCTTATAACAAGAGACAAAGCTTCAATTTCAAGAACAAAGGCTCAAAAACATAGTCATCAATATCAAGGTCCCACCGGTGAATCATTCCCCTTCACCAGTCATTGCCCCTGCTCTTGAGCAACTGTCATTGCTCCCTTAGAGAATGTGACAGTGCTCTCCAGCATGGGAATTCAAAATTCTTTCAGTTATTGTGTGATTCTCCAGCCACTGTGACAATGCCCCCTGAATTTTTGAACATTTGTATATACCTTATATTTATGCCCAGGTGAACTTCCCCCCATGCATCTTCCATCCCTGACACCCTACACCAATGATCCTCCCCTGCCCCAGTTGTAACCCTTTTGTGATCCAAAGCGTCTTCAAAAATGAAGCCATGAAAATAGCCAAAAAGAATTAATAGGAAAATGAAATAATAATGCTAAGTTTAAATATAAGAAATAAAATACTTAAAATATTTTTAAAAAACTAAAAATAAATTAAAATTAAAAGATTGGGATATTAAAAAATAATGAAAAATATTTAAAAAAATTTTTGACAATTTGCCTTTCATCAATGTAATATCTGGTGCTGTTTGTACGGAGGCATTTTCTTCCATTTATTCCCCAGTGTCTTATTATTTTTCATTTTGTTTTCAAAGAAGTTTTAGTTCACAGTAAAGTCACATACACAATACAGGGCACTCTCAAGTACCCAACATCCTTCCCTTTTCCTCCTTCCCATAATAATACCATTTTATATGTGGATGGTACCATTGTTATAACTAAAAAACAAATAGTTATACTAATAGTTATACATACATACTAAACCTGGTCAATAGCTTACATTATGGATTACATTTTAGACTGTTCACTTCTATAAATTTTGATGATATTTAACATGGCTTATGTCCATCATTGTAAGATAATGTAGAATATTTCCATTGCCCAATAAATACTCTGTGTTTGATCTATTCTATTCTTCCCCCCTCCTTCCCTCGGGGCACACAGGAACCCTCTGACTTCAGTCCTTGAATGACAAATTTCATAGTAACATGCAACAACACTGAGCTCTTGACATACTGCTTTCTCCTCCCCTATTAGGAACCATCCATGCTCTTGAGGGACTCTTGTCTCTCTATTTGTGAACAAACAAGTCTTCCTGAGGAAGGGAGCCCAACTTCTTCCTGCTCATTATGTGGATCTCCACCCTCTGATACAACACATTATGACAAAATGATCACTCACACACTCCCTAGAAGCCTTCCCTAGGTGCACCCTTTCCCGAATGTCCCTCCATCCAACACGTTAAACCAGTAACCCTTTCTTGTCATATTGCCATTTGATAATTCCCAACTTTGTACTTTCAACCACATACTCACAAATCCCCAGTGTTCACATGGTCCCTCTCCCAACCTTCGCCCCAGTTCCCTGGACCTTCCAACCCTCACTCCCCTATCTACCGACTGTCAAACCTGAACCACTCAACCCAATAATGTCATTATCCTTTTGTCATATACCTTCAATGCACAACTACATCCTTTTACCTTAACATAGATTATGTCTGTATGGGTGCTGTGTCACAACTTTCTTCTTCCTTGCTATTTCCTGTAAATCCATCTTCCAGACAATAGATCTTTGAGTCTGCTCAACTTGCTTAATTCATATCAGTGAGGTTATGTACTGTTCATCCTTCAATGCCTGGCTTGATTCACTCAACATAAGGTCCTCAAGATTCATCCATGTTATCCCATGTGTTAGCACTGTATTCCTTCTTGCAGCTGAGTAATATTCCATTGTAAGTATGTACCACATTTTGTTTATCAGTTCATCTACTGATGGGCATTTGGGTTGAATCCAACTTTTGGCAATAGTGAATAATGCAACTATGAACATTGGTGTGCTATATCTGTTCATGTCTTTGCTTTCTGTTCTTCGGGTGTATACCCAGAAGTGGAATTCCTGGATCATAAGGCACTTCTATAGTTATTAATTTATTGAGGAACTGCCAAACTGTCCCCTACAATGGCTGGACCATTCTACATTCCCACCAACAGTGGATGAGGGTTCCTATTCCTCCACATCCTCTCCAACACTTACAGTCCTCTGATTTTTAATAGCCACCAGTCAAATGGTTTAAAGAAGGTATCTCATTGAAGTTTTGATTTGCATTTCCATAATAGCTAGTGATGTTGAGTACATCTCATGTACTTTTTAAGCCATTTGTATTTCTTCTTTGGAGAAATGTCTTCTCTGGTTGCTTGTCCATTATTTATATGGGTTGTTTGCCTTTTTATTTTCAAAGTGTAGGATTTCTTTTTATATGCAGGATATTAGGCTCCTATCATATATATGTTTGCCAAATATTTTCTTCCATTGAGTAGGCTGTCTTTTTACATTCTTGATAACATCCTTTGAGGTGCAAAAGATTTTTAATTTTAAGGAGATCCCATTTATCTATCTATCTATCTATATCTATATCTATAACTATATCTATCTATCTATATTTTTTTTTTTGGTGCTCATGCTTTCGGTGTGAAGTTCATGAAACGATTTCCTATTACAAGTCTAGTAGATGCTTCCCTACATTATCTTCCAAGTTCTTTATGGTCTTGGCTCTGATATTTAGATCTTTGATCCATCTTGAGATGAGTTTTCTATAAGGTGTGAGATGGTGTTCTTCTCTTATTCCTTTGGATATGGATATCCAGTTCTCCAAGCACCATTTGTTGAAGAAGCCATTCTCTTCCAGTTGAGTGGGCTAGGTGGCCTTATTGAATATCAGATGATGATATATGCAAGGATCTGTATCAGAGCTTTATATTTGGTTCTATTGGTCCGTATGTCCATTCTGTGACAATACCATGCACTTTTGACCACTGTAGCTTTGTAACATGTTAAAGTAAAGTAGTGTGATTCATCTGATTTCATTTTTCTTTTTCCATATGTCTTTGGCAATTTGGGGCCTCTTATCCTCCCAAATAAATTTTGTAGTCAGATTTCCCAATTCATTAAAAAATGCATTTGATTTTTATTTGGATTGCATTAAATCTGTAGACGAGTTTGGGTACTATAGACATCTTAATGATGTTTAGTCTTCCTATCCATGAACACAGAATATTCTACTATTTATTTAAGTCTTCTTTGATGTCCTTTAACAGTGTTGTGTAGTTTTCTATATATCAGTCCTTAACATCTTTAGTTATTTTTAATCCTATGTATTTGATTCTTTTAATTACTGTTGTAAATGGTATTTTTTTCTTGATTTCCTCCTCAGATTGCTCATTATTGCTGTACAGAAATGCTACTGATTTTCAGCATTGATCTTATAGCCTGTGACTTTACTGATCTCATTTTTAAATACTAGAAGCTTTGTTGTAGATTTCTCAGGGATTTCTATGTAAAAGATCATGTCATCTGAAATTTTTACCTCTTCCTTTCCAGTATGGATAAGCTTTATAGCTTTTTCTTGCCTAAATGCTTGAGCAAGTACTTCTAACACAATGTTAAATAGGAGCAGTGATAGTGGGCATCCTTTTCATGTTCCCAATTGTAGAGAGAAAGTTCTGAGGATCACACCATTGAAGATGATATTATCTGTGGGTTTTTCATATATACCCTTTATCATGTTGAGGAAGTTTCCTTCCATTCCTATCTTTTGAAGTGTTTTTTATCAGGAAAGAGTGATGTATTTTAGTGAAAGCTTTTTGCACATTTATAGACATAATCACGTGATTTTTTTCATTCAATCTATTTATGTGATTTATTCCATTGATTGATTTTCTTGTGTTGAACTATCCTTGCATACCAGGGATGAAACCCACTTGGTCATGATGGATAATTTGTTTTATGTGTTGTTTAATATGATTAGCAATAATTTTTTGTGGATTTTAGCATCTAGGTTCATTAGAGAGGTTGGTCTATAGTTTTCTTTTCTTGTGCTGTCTTTGTCTGGCTTTGGTATTAGGGTGATGTTGTCATCATAGAATGAGTTAGGCAATGTTCTCTCTACTTCTATTTTTTTGGAAGAGTTTAAGTAGGACTGGTGTTAGTTCTTTCCAGAATGTTTGGTAGAAATCACCGTGAAGACATCTGGTTTGGACTCTTCTCATTTGGGAGTTTTTGAAATGGCTGACTCTATATCATTACTTGTGATTAGTGTGTTCAGTTCATCGATTTCTTCTTTGATCAATGTAAGCTGCTTGTGTGTTTCTAAAAGTTTGTCCATTTCTTCTTAATTATCTGTCTTGTTGTCATAAAATTTATCAAATTATCCTCTTATGATACTCTTCATTTCTGTGGTGTCAGTGGTGATATACCTTTCCCTGTTTCTCATTTTATGTATTTGCATCTTCTCTCTTTTTTCATCATTAGTCTAGCTAAAGTTATTTTGATTTTATTAATATTCTCTAAGAATCACCTTTTGGTTTTATTTCTTCTAGTGCTTTCTTATTTTCAATTTCATGTAGTTCTGCTGTAAACTTTGTTATTTCCTTTGTTCTACTTCCTCTGGTGTTAGTTTGTTGTTCTTTTTCTAATTCCTCCAAGTGTGCAGTAAGATCTTTGATTTTAGCTCTTTCTCCTTTTTTAATATAGTCATTTGTGGCTATGTACTCTCAGTACAGCTTTTGTTGCATCCCATAGGTTGTGATAGGTTGTGTTGTCATTTTCATTCATTTCAAGGTAGTTACTGATTTCTTTTGAGATTTTCTCCTTGGCCTCCTTGTTTTCTATGAGTGTGCAGTTTAACTTCAATATCTTTGTGCCTAATCTGGTTCTTTGTCCTTTAGTGATTTCCAGCTTCATTCCATTGTAGTAAGAGAAATTACTTTGTATAATTTCAATGTTTCATAATGCATTGAGATTTGTCCCATGGCCTAGCATGTGGTGTTATCCTGTAGAATAATCAATGTGCACTCAAGAAGAATATATATCACACTGTATTTTGGTGTATTGTTCTGTATATATCTTTTAGGCCTAGCTCCTCCAACGTATTGTTCAAAGTCTTTGTTTCTTTTTTTTTTTTCTGTCAAAATGTCCTGTCTAATGGTGATAATGGTGTATTAAAGTCCCTGACTATTATTGTAGAAGCATCCATTTCTCCACTTAGTTTTTCTACTGTTTGCCTCATGAGTTTTGAGACACACTGGTTAGGTACAAAAATGTTTATTATTGTTTTTTCTTGTTGGGGATTAACACTTTTATTACTAGTGTCTGTGTTTGTCTCTTACAAAAGTTTTTCTTTTAAAATGTATTTTGTCCGATATTAATATAGTTACTCCCACCATTTTAGGTTATCATTTGTTTGTAAAATTGATTTCCAGCCATTCACTTTCAGCTTGCTTTCATTCCTGGGTCTAAGGTGGGTTTCTTGTAAACAGTATATACTTGTGTCATATTTCCTTATCCATTCTGCCAATCTGTGACTCATGAATAGTGAGTTTAATCTATTAACATTCAATGTTATTACTGTCAAGGAATTATTTAAATGCACCATATTTTCTTTGGGTTTATGTATGCCATATATGGTTTTTATTTCTCTTCTTATCTTTTAGGTTGTTCTTACACTCTCCTGCAACTCTCTCTGTCTTGTTTTTTCCTTTCAACCTGCAGAACTCCCTTTAGTATTTCTTAAAGTGCAGGTTTCTTATTGACAAACTCACTTAATTTCTGTTTATCTGTGAATATTTTGAGCTCCCCCTCATTTTTGAATGCCATCTTTACAGGATAGCAAATTCTTGGTTGGAATATTTTTTCTTTTAGCACCTTAACTATGTCACACCACTGCCTTCTTGGCTCCATTGTTTCAGTTTAGAAATCATCACTTATCTTATCAAGATTCCCTTGAATCTGATAGTTCTCTTTTCTCTTACTGCTTTCAGTATTCTCTCTTTGTCTTAAGCATTGGAAAATTTGACAAGTATATGTCCTGAAGTAAGCCTGTTAGGATTTATACTGTTTGGGGTGCACTTCGCATCCTGGACATGTACAGTCTTCTCCCTCTATAGGGTTGAGATGTTTTCAGCCATTATTTCTTCTAATACTCCTTCTGTCCCCTTTCCCTCCTCTTCTCCCTCTGCGATGTTTATAATATGTATGTTTGTGTGTTTTGTGTTGTCATTCAAATCCCTAAGTCCCTATTGGATATTTTCTATCATTTTCTCTATTTATTCTACTATCTGTTTGATTTCAGAAGTCCTGTCTCCCACATCACTTATTCTTTCCTCTGCCTGTTCAAATCTGCTGCTATGTGCTTCCAGTGTATTTTTGATATCTTGGATTGTGCCATCACCATCATATCCTTTATCTTTTATGTGTGTTTGAAATCACCATCATATTCATTATCTTGTATGCATGTTTACAATTTTTTTTCAGTATCTTCTCACAGTGTCTTCTTAATATCTTTAATCTCTTCCTTCACTTCATTAAATTGATTCACATTAATTGTTTGGACATCTGTTATTACTTGTTCCACTTTTTGCATCTCCTGTTTTTTAGTTTTTTTGGAGGGCTGAGCCACGTATTTCAGTTTCTTAGTATGGCTTGCAATTTTTTATTGATGCATAGGCATCTGTTTATCTTCATGGGTGTCTTCAGTTTTTTAGCTTCTCTCTCTTCTCTGTGTTTTAATTTTTTTGTTTTTGAATTTGGTATAGTTTCATTTTGACACTTCTTTCCTCTTATTCTATTTCCTTGCTGTTGTCTATAATCCCTTGAAAAATATATTAGGACATGAGAAAAGGAAAGAGATAAGAAGAGAATTATAGTAATAATAATAGTAAAAGTTAGTAGAGTAACCAAACAAGACCTAGGAAATTGAATAATTATCAAAGTACAGAGGAAAAAGATTAGAAAAGTGGAATAGAAACAATGGAAAAAGAAACAGAATGGATAAAAATATATAATGAATTGAAGAGCTGGAATGAGAGAATTGGGGAAAGGGTAAAGAAAAGAAAAGAAAGGAAAAAAAAAGTTAAAATAGAAAATAAAGTATATTAATCAGCCAAAGGGTTGTTGATACAAAATACCAGAAATGTTTTGGCTTTTATAAGCGGTAATTTTTTCTGGAGTAGAAGCTTACAGTTACTAGGTCATAAAGCCTAAGTTACTTCCCTCACAAAGTCTATTGCCACATGGAGCAAAATGGCTGCCAATGCCTGTGAGGGTTCAGGCTTCCTGGGTTCCTCTCTTCCTGGGGCCTGCTTCTCTCTGGGCTCAGCTCTTCTGCTATCTTCACAGGCCAGCAGTATACTCTCAGGTGAATGGCTTGTTTCTCTTCCCAGGTCTTTTTCTCTTTCCTTGTAATAAAAATCCTCTGTGTGCTTACTTCCCTGTGCTCTAGCTCAAAAACTCCAAACTCCCTTCTCTGTGGTGTGGTTTCTCTGTAAATCCCCACCCACCAAGTGGGAGAGGATGCAACATCCTATTGACATGGCCCAATCAAAGCCTTAGTCATTATGTAATCAAGTAAAAGTAAAACCTCTGAATCCAATACACTCTAATATGCACAGAGGAAAAGACCACTTTAAAAACATAATCCAATATTACTTTTTGCAATTAATCAATAATATCAAACTGTTACAGAAAGAAAAAGGAGAGAGAAATAAAGACAAGAAAAAATTTAAGACCAAACAGAAAGAGCTAGAATGAAAGAATAATCTCATAAAACAGAAGACAGAAAGATGAAGGTAAGAAAATAGTGTAACTAGAGAAAATTGGTAACCAAAGAAAAAGAAAAAAAATAAAGTGTAGCAGTTTGGTATTATTTATTAATTCCAAAAATAGATACTTATTGTGTTTGCAAACTGGTCTCTTCCTCTGGGCAAGTGATACCCTTAGATTGTTTTGAATTCAGAGATTTCAGTTTTACTTGATTAAATTATAATTACAGTCTTGATTGGGCCATATCATTAGGACATTGAATCCCTGCCCTCTTGGTGGGTGGTGACTCACAGAGAAAATGACAAGGCACAGGAATTAGTGGCATTTTGAGTTGGAGCCTGGGAAGTAAACACATGGGAAAGAGCATGGCAGCTGAGCCTCAAGAGAAACAAGCCCCTGGAAGAGAGGAACTCAGGTAGCCTGAACACTTGCTGACATCAGCAGGCATCTTGCTCCAACACATGCAACAGACTTTGGTGAGGGAAGTAAATTATGCTTTATGGCCTGGTAACTTTAAGTTTTTACCTCAAATAAGTACCCTTTATAAAAGCCAACAGATTTCTCCTATTTTGCTTCAGTTCCCCCTTGGCTGACAAATATATAAACAGAGAAACAAAGGAAAGAGAAAAACAACAAACAAGAAACATGACAGCAGCAACTCATTTTAAAAAAAGGAGAAAGAAAAAATAGATTAAAAAAAAAACACAGAAATAAACATGGAAAAACATCCTTCTTTCTTGTACCCCTAAAGATCTTCTTAGGCTGCTGGTATTCATCAATCAATCACCCTGCAGCCTGCCCTCTGTAAGTTTTGAACCAGATTTTAGTGAGTAAAATAAGGCAAATAAAAAAGGAACCTATTTTTAAAATAATAGATAAAAAAAACTAATAAAAATAGAACATCTATATTTTCCCCTGTCCTAAATTTTCAGCTGAGAGCTTGATAATCCAGTGGATCTCTTCTCTAAGAAGAGCCAGGAATCCAACCAGCAGCCTCTGTATGCTAGGCAGGAATTCTTCCACTGAGCTATCCCATCTCTTTAGGTTGGTTAGAGTTTCAGAAGGCAATCTGCCCCTTTTCCCTTGGGCAGGTAAGATTTCTTGCAGTCTGCTGGAATCCTGCTGATCAGTCCTCTGTCTGTCTGTCTCTGCCTCCTCTCTGATGTAATTCCTCTCTTTACCTATTTGGCTGGGTATTATAGCCTGACTGAGGAGATGTCCCTCCCCTATCCCTGTCAATTCAGGGTCTCTTCCAAAAATTCAACAAGTGCTCAGCTGGCTAAACTCACCACTAAGAAAGTATTCTCCACCTTCCCAGACGCCTCGTCCTCCCAGGGAATCTGCCATCAAACTTCACTCAATAGAGGGAGCCAGCAGATCCACCGAAGATTTTGTCCTGAGGGCAGAGTGTATGTGCCACTTCCAGCTACAGGAGCAAGAAACTTATGATTTTCCTTCAGCTTCATCTTTCCAGTACCCTTCTAGACAACACAGAGCACCTTCCCATTTTATATATATCCAAAGGAGCTGACATGAAGGAAGACCTCTGCTTTCCTTTCAGTTAGATACAAATCACCAGGAGTTTTACCCTTATTTCATATCTCAGGGTGGGGGAAGGAAGTCCTTCCCAGCAGTTGGAAGATTTTATAACTGACAGATTGTTGTTTCAGTTTCTTTGTCTCTTTGTCCCTCACTCTCTTGGGAGTTGTGAGGCAGTCTGCTATACCCAAAAGCAAGTGGCCAAGGTAGCCTTTGGCTTTTTCTCCATTGTTTTAGTGAGAGCTGAGCCTTATATGCCTAACCTTTCAGCCATGTTCCCACAATCATTGTAAATCATTGACCATGCTTAATACTAACATTTCAATATTTGCACATCAATTGTAACAAATGTACATTCCACATGCAAAACGTTATTAATAGTGGAAAGGGGAAAGGGGGGAGGATATTTTGTATATGGGAATCCCCTAAATTCTGTACATGACTTTTCTGTAACCTAAAACTTCTTTGAAGAAAAAATGAAAAAAGTAAGGCAATCAGGGAATAAATGGAAGAAAAATTAACTGTACATACAGGACAATAGATCTTACAATGAAGAAAGCCAAAATGTGAGAAAAATTAATATTTTTCACTATTTTTATTATCCCAAATTTTAAAATTTTTATTTATTTTTTAGTATTTTTTCTTATTTTTAAAACATTATTATATAATTTTCTTATTAATTGTACTTGGCTATTTTATTGGCTTCATTTTTGAAGAAGTTTTGTATCACAGAAAGGTGACAATTGTGCAGCAGAAGATCATTGATGTAGGGTGTGACTGATGGGGATATATGGGAAGAAGTTCATCTGGAATACATATAAGTGTGTTCAAAAGTCCATGGGGCACTGTCTCAATGGGTGGAGATTCACACAATAACTGAAATAATATCAAATTCCCATCCTAGGAAGCTCTGCCACATTCTCTATTGGATCAGCAAGAAACTCCCAAGCACAGTGGCAATGAAATAGAAATTTAGCCTACTATTATAGGGTGTCTAAGAATTATCTCCTGAGAGCCTCCTTGTTGCTAAATTTGTCCTCTCTCTAAGCCAAACTCAGTATATAAATGCAATAAATTCTCCCAGCTTGGGACATGACTCCTGGTTATGACACTCCTTGGCACTGAAAGATTACTACCAAGCACCAACTAGCAATGCAACTGAACAAAGACTTTGACCAAAATGGGGAAAAGGTAAAGACAAAATGAGTTTATATGGCTAAGAGACTTCAAAGTGAGCTGGGAGTTCTTTCCAGAGATTATGCTTATGCAGATCTCAACAGGATCTCATTGACAGCCAAAGTAGGTACTACCCCAAATTGTGGGGATCCTGAGGACTCTGGAGACATCCAGACACTATACTCAGGGTAGATAGCTCAGGAGTTTGGTGCCTTGCTAGTGAGCCCTTCTTTGGAATTTATGCACCCCAGTGTGATGGAGTTGGACTCAGTTATGATTTCCCTACACATAGCTCTACTGTCCCTTCTATTTGAACCTATAATTAGGACTAGAGTTGGTAAATGTACATCCAATAGACTTAAATTTTTGGGCTGTCCATATGCCAGCTGGGCTCTGAATCTCAACTGAGTTGCATCACCTACTCTCCAGTTCACTGCACTCACCTAGGACAACTTACAGGGAGGAAATGATGGACAACCACCATACCCACGGAACCGAGAGAGCCTACAACTGCAAGCAAGAGAGTCCCATCTATTGACCCTAATGGATTGCAACTCCCTCTCTAATAGCAGTGAAGTAAACATCACCATCCCAGAATCCTTGGGATTGAGGAATTGTCCATGCACTAAAGTAGACTTACTGGTATTCTACTATAAACTTATTGTGTGGTTCTCACAATGGAAGAAATTATATCATTGGTGGGGAGCCAGTGGCCACTGGAGGTTCTGAGGGCAGGGAAATGGAAAAACAGGTGTAATACAGAGGCATTTTGGGGACTTGGGAATTGTCCTGAATGACACTGCAATGACAGATACAGGCCATTTTGTATCTTGCCATACCCTACACAATTGGGTGGGAGAGAATATAAACTACAAGATAAACTTTAATCCATGCTTAGTGGCAATGCTCCAAAATGTGTTCATCAATTGCAATGAATGTACCTCACTAATGAAAGATGTTGTCATTGTGGGAAAATGTGGGAGATGTGGGGAGTGGGGCATATGAGAATCCCCTATATTTTTTATGTAACATTTATGTAATCTAAGTATCTTTAAAAAAACATACTGTAGGAATATTAATGTAGTTTTTGGAAGGAAGATATCTGAACAGATGCAGTAAGAAGCAGAAGGAAATATTTGTTATTCAAGTAATTAATCCAAAGGGTCAATAACAATGTCACTGTATTTAGAGTAGCTAAGAGGCCCCTTTAAATGTATAAAATACAGTTTAATTATATTTATAATTGATCTTTCAGGACAGAGCTGCAGCTTCAATTTAATTGTTAATGCCTCAATATCATTATAAAAACAGGCAGCCACTGCCTGATCTGAACTCTGAACTCATGGAAATCATTCACATGAAGGAAAGTTATAGAAATTTAATCGGTATAAACTAGATCAGAACATCAGAATAGCTTTAGATTTATCCTGTATTGTATGCACTTATCTCTACACAAGAGAACTGACTTCATTGCGTGTAAGGTAAATTAAATCTCCAAAGGTGCTTATCTTAGAAAAGCTGTGCTTTACTTTGGATATCTACAAACACATACACACACACACACAAAGAGAGCTTTGTTTCACTCAGATTGTAACAAAATGAAGATTTGGAAATGTGAAGATGTAACTGAGGAGATACCTTGAAGAAGAGAATTCCTACCAGATGGAGCATCAATGGCAAAGTGTCCTCGAGGCAGGAGCAAAGAGGACACTGTCACCTGAAGGAGGTGATGAATAGGAGAATTAATTCAGGATGGAGATAAAACTGAATAATTGTCACTGGAAAGCATTGGAGGACACTAGGTAGACTTTAATTTTTCATTAGAACCATGGAGAAAGCTAGGGATTCATTATTGTTGATTCCATAAGGTACATGGGCCGATGAAATGAAGATGAACTGAAGTCAAGTGAGGGAGGAAGCAAGTCTACCTGGTCAGGGACTGTAGCAACTATTTATATGACAGGTGATGAGGTGTGTCCCAGGGTGATTACAGTATAATTTATAAGGGGTCAATTTCTGTATATATTTTGAGAACATAAAAAAAAATAATTTTCTGAGCTATTATATGTGGATGTGAGAAAAGAAATGAATCCAGAACCACTATATCATATCCATTTCAATAGAAAGAATGAAATGACCATTAACTGGGATATAGAAAATCTTTGGAGAAAAGTGTTTGAGTGAAAGCTCAATATTGTCAAAAATAGTGAATTATTAAAAACTATTAAAGCATAATGATAATAAACATCACAGTATCCAAAAAGAATTGTGAAATTTCTGAGATTTGGAAAAATTTCTCACCTGATGTCTCCTTTAATAATGATCAGAAATATAATGAATTTCTAAGTGAATGGCATTAAAGTGGCTGAAAAAGAAAAGGAAAAATGAAAGGAAAGCATTGAGATACATGAGTAACAACAAATTTAAGCCAATTCCATATATTACAGCAAGATCTCACAGCCAAGTGTGACACTGCGATACACAGAGTCAACAGGGGTCAAATCTACACCAAGGTCACCAAAAAGAAAGTAGAAGCAATGTGAGCTTTTTTGTAGGTAGTAGGATAATGAAGTGGGAATAAAAATAGAATAATAATTAACAGTGAAAGCAGCTTATAACTAAGTGGGGATAACAAAAATAATTATTGAAATGTAGAAGAAAAAAGCAAGGACAGAAGATGAAGAAAGGAATAAACATGAGAATGAGAAAAGAGAAACAATAAAGTCCAGGAAAAAAAGAATGGAAAAACTAAGAAGGGAGGAATAACACAGAAAACAGTAAAGAAGGAAAGAAAGGGAATGCACAGAAACTTGTGCTATGATATTATGTTAGGAAAAGGAGAACTATATGGATTAATATGTAGAGATGAGTGACTTATTAAGAATTATTTCAGCATTTTTTATCCCATATTTCATGATAACAAAATAAGCTATTCCTGAGGAGATTCTGTTTTGAATCTGGATTTTAATGAGAATGTTGTAATCACCATCGTTGGACAATCTTAATACTTGAGTGACCAGATATCACAATTGGGCCACTCTTAAGAGGACTCTGTTCTGAAAAGTACAAGTAAATATGTAATTAGCAATTAGCATGACCAACAGAACTCTTAAAAACAAGTTATAAATATTAATGCATCTTCATTTTAACTTCCCACCCTAAAACTAAAATATACTTCCAAAAAAAAGTATAAATGATTTTTTTGTGATAACACTAAAAATGTTGGTTGTTTGCAGTGTATTAGGTAACACTGATAGTGAATATAAAACAACCAGAATTTGTTCCCAGGTAGAACATAATGATATGAAATAAATACTGGAAGAAGAGCCATTGAATCAAATATTTCCATGCTGCACATTTACTGAACATAAAATAAGGTAAAATTTTGACCTGATACACTGTTAGATAACACATTGTTAAATTCTTTCAATTACCAATAGGAGAAAACAGTTATATCTTTATTTGGAAAAGTAATTCATTTTAATTAACAACTAAATATAAAAATCAAGAAAATATTTTGGATTTTTTTCCAGTTAGTGCTTTTTCTAATATTATCTGCATGTCATTATTTCTCAGGCTATAGATGAGAGGATTCAGGGTTGGGGGTAACACTGTATAAAGCACAGATAGCAACAATTTCAGTAAAGTTGAAGGTTTGGCATTTTTTGCTAAATATATTCTAATCCTGGAAAACAGGAAAAGTGTCACCACAATGAGGTGGGGCAGGCAGATTGAAAGAGTTTTTATTCTGCCTTTTGCAGATGGGATTCTTAAAATGGTAGAACAATGTGAACATAAGAAACAATAATTAAAATAAAACAAACAAAAGAAAAGTAACAGTTAAGAGCAATAAATGTGTCTTCTAAAGTATGTTCCCTGGAACAAGCAAGTATAAGTGGGTCCCTTCCAATATTCAAGTGGGGCTCAGCTGGCTAAACTTACCACAAAGAAACCACTCTCCACCCTCCCAGAGCCCTCTTGCTATCAGGGAATCTGTCATCACACTCCATTCAGAAGTGGGAGCCAGGGAATCCACCTAGGCTCTTTGTCCTGAGGGCAGGGTGTATGTGCCATTTCTAACTACAGGGGCAAGAAACTCATGATTTTCCTTTTGCTTCTTTATCTTTCTAGTGCTCTCCTAGATAACTCAGAGAACCTAACCCCTGCTGATTAGGCACATGTCTGTCTCTGCCCCCACTCTAATCTGATTCTGGTCTTTACCCTGGTGGCTTGGCATGATAGCCTGAGGAGATCCACCTTCCCTCTCCCTGTCAGGTCAATTTCCCTCCTGAGATTCAAAGGTGGCTCAGGTGTCCAAACTCACCACAAGGAAATCACAGTCCACTCTCCAGACCCCTGTTCCTCCCAGTGAATACCCTCTCACAATCCATTCCAAGCAGCTGGCCTGGGACTCCACTCAGGTTATTTGTCTTGAGGGCAAGGTATATGTGCCTTTTCCAGTCACAGGGGTGAGCAACTCACTGTTTTCTTCTGGCTTCTTTATCTTTCCAGTACCCTCCTAGATGACTTAGGGTACCTTCCCATTCTATATGTATCCAAAGCAGCTCCTTTAGATAAGTCTCTGCCTTCTCTCCAGTCCCTTTTTTGTCAGAGGATCAGACTCTGCCCACCCTACTCAGTGCCATTTTCCTGGAACCTCCTGCATTAAATTTCAAAGTCTGAGAGTCATCTATAGTAAGATGGTTTTTACTTCTCTGGGCTTCATAAGTGTTCTCCCTTGCAAGGGATTTCCCTGTGGCCATCTTCTCAGTTCCACCTTCAGTAAGCACCCGGGTGGTGGCTGAACTCTAGACTTCATCCTTTAAAAGCATTGGAGTGACAGTCACACTTTCCCAAACCTCTGGGATTCAGTCTCATCCCTGGTAGCACAATGAAGTGGTGGCTACAATTTTCCTGTTCTCTGGCTCACAGGGCCAACTCCCTCTGAAAAATGGGGTGACAGCCTAACTCTTTCTCATTGCTGTGTATTGTGTCCTCCCCTCTCTGCATCCTAGCCTGGCTGAACTCTCCCTGAACAAGGTCCACAATGAGTTCATCAGGAGAAGCTGGCTCTCTGAACTGGGATGAGGATTCTATCTCTGAATGTTGAAATCTCCACTCTTTTTAAGGCCTTCAACTGATTGGATGAGACATCACTCATTGCTGAAGGCAATCTCCTCCATTTATTTTATATGTAATCTGTCAAAGACACAATCAACTCACTAATAAAGTCCATGAAAAGTTCCTGCATTACACTTAGCCCAGTGCTTGCCTGACCAAACAGCTAGGCACCATTACCTGGCCAAGTTGACATATTAGGCTAATTACCACAAACTTAGACTTTACCTTCACTACATGTATTAGGGAGCCAGGGTATGTTTACTTACCCACTTTCATGAATTCATTTCCTTTTCTATCATAAATGTTATAGAGGGTTTATCTTCTATAACATGATTATAGATTGCACTGCTTTGTCCAAATATCAGTACTTTACAGATAGCTTGTGGTCATCTAAGACTTGCTCTACAGGCCAAAAAATATAAATTTATTGTCCTGGAAGATAGACAGTGATGTCAAATGTAACATTTTTTCTGAAGAAGAGAGCAACACAATTAAAAAAAATTATAAAAATAATTTTAAAAAGCACTTATTTAATACCAAAACTGGAATCTATAGATTTAAAATTGTGCTATTTCTGTAAACAGCTGAAAAAGGTCATTAAAGCAAGAGACATATTTTGCTGAAAATGCTAGATTTATAAAATGAAGAAATAATTCTAAGGACACAATAGCACAACAAAATTCCTGGAATGTTGGTAAAATTCCTATGGCAGCACCCATTGGTAAAAAAATAAAACAAAACAAAACTACTGGGTTATATATAACTGTGTGCTATTTTTTTCAAAAAAAAATCTCAAAAATGTAAAAATACTTATTGAATATAGTAACCACCACTACACTAGAATAAATATAGAAAAATTAAATGGATTTAAAAATAACTAAACCAGTAACATTGACAAGAAAGAGATGACGTAAGTGGAAGTTTACATGTGCTAGTATTTTGTTGTTTATTTTTATAATGATCTTGGTATTTCTTAAGAGTTATTAATCAAGAATTGAAGGATTAAATAAAATAAAAATTTAAGTAACAGCAAAATTAGAATCTGAAAAAAAAATTCCTATAAGCTTTGAGCTTGAATACACAGACAAATAAAATGCAACAAAAACATATAGCGTATATAAGAAAATATTACACAGAATAAGGCAACAAAGTTAGTTTATTACATATCTTTCTGCTGTATAAATAAATGTAAATGGATAACATTTAGATGAGGCAATGTTTCAATATAAATCAAAATGTTCATGGCTCTTAACCCATTCACTAATACATCTTACAAATTTACAAATAAATGCATATACACGATCCTAAAGGTATTGTTTATAAACAATTTAATGACAGCAATAAAAGTAACAAGTCAAATGTTCATTAGTAACAGGCTTGTTAAATAAGCACATGTATAAAACAGAAAAAAATCTAAAATGGCTGTATATAGCTACATTTTAAAATATTGTTTCCTATGTAAAAATTATCTTAATCTGTGCATTAAAACAGCCTAGAATTATCTACAAGATATGATAGCTTTTAGGAATTTTGTTTTTGTTTTAATATAACAGCTTTGTTGACATACAATTTATATAAGACACAATTAAACCTTTGAAAGCATGCAATTCAGTGGGTTTTAGCACATTTATAGAGTTGTAAAACAATGATCACTCTTTAATTTTAGAATATTTTCATCATTCCATGAAGAAATTCCCATTAGCAGTCACTCCCATTCCCCTATCCTTCTTGTCCCTGGCAACCACTAATGTACTTTCTATCTCTATGGATTTGGCTAACATGGACATTGAGTATAAGTGTAATAATACAATATGTGGTCTTTTATCACTGAGAATAATATCTGGCTTTTATAACTGAGCATAATATTTTCAAAAGTCATCCAGATTGTAGTCTGAATTAGTATTCAATATTATTCTGTGGTTTTAAATATAAAATCAGAAAATTAAAGAAGGGTACAAAATTATCCTTTTTCTTACATGATTATTATTGCATACGTGGAAAACTAAAAGTAATCTATTGAAGTAACATTATTCAACAATTTACTCAAAAAATACACAAACAAAGAAATTTTCATTTATATATGATTAGGCCACTAATATCTATTAAGTATAATGGAAGACTGGCTTGCAACTGATTACAAAATTGAGTTAAATGTTTTGGAAAAGAACTAAAGAAAAGTTGAACAGTGCTGCTATGGAAAAAGAAAATAATTATGAGTTATTCTTAGACAAAGGAGGGGTATTTGAAAAAATTAGAAATTTATATCTTGGTTTTAGTGTGACACAAAATATAGTATGAGAAAGATAATCCTTTCCAAGTAAGACTCCAAAGTCAAGCACCATAATAGAAAGTGCTATTATATTTAATTAGGTTAAATAAAATATGATGGGCAATATTTTATCAGAAATAAAAGTACAAAATTAACCTTTTATATATGATAGGTAGGAGATAGAATCTAAATTTCTTAATATTTACAAGCAATAAAAATCAATGAAAATAGTGAAAATTTATTAGAAGGACATGACAAATAAAATGGCTTATAAACGTTTTAAAACTTAGTCCCACTGAAAATTAGATATATGCACATCAAAAAATGAGTCATTATATAACTCTAATAATACTGTTAATGAATGTTAGCCCTAGATACCAAGCTACAATAACTCATGTGCTTTGAGATTTCCTTGCAACTCTGGAAATAAATGAGGTTATTCCTTTAATGTACCTAACTTCTAAGGACAAATGTGGTGGGTGATTAATTTGATTATATCCCAGTGTATTTTCTTACCCAAATAAAGGAAGATCACTTTAAAATAAGGAGGAAGTATAGGCCAGTAATCCATGGTTCTTAGTCTATTTTCTCTGGGGGAGGTTGTTTATAAAATCATGAACTACAACTGAATGAAGCTGGCTAAGGTAACACATGCTATGTTTTTCACCCATTTCTGACACCTATTTTGCTTTGCAATTCTAGTCAGATGTCTTCAGTTCTGTAAGTATTAGTTTTCTTGTCTTTAAAGTGGGGATAATAGTTCTGCTGTGAAGCTCAGAAGAGGTAACTTGAGTAAGATGGACAGAGTAAGAGTGTAATAGACATTAGCTCTTAGATTATCCTCTGGAAGTTTACGAGAAGTGAAGGAGAGGAGGGGACTCTACAAAACCATCTCTTTGCCAGCTGCTGGAAATTTATGTATCCATCCACTGGAGAAATAAAGAAACATTGGTGTTTGATGTCTGCTAAAAAAGGAGAAGCACCATGCTGAAGAAGATACAGGAGGGTAAGTGAGTCACCTCTGCAGTAGCTTTTTTTTTTTATTTAAATTTTTTATTTATTTATTGAAGTATATCACTCATATATAAATGTACATAAACAATAAGTGTATAGCGATAATTGTGACCTTGTCTGCAGTGACTTTTAATGATGGTAATCAGAAACACAGCTGAGTATATCTGAGGCCATAATATTGTAACAGACATTCTAGCAGGGTGAAGAAAATCCTGAACTTCATAGTCAGGCCTCTTGGGTTGAAATCCTCACTCTACCTTCATCCACAGTGTGACCTGGGTTAGTTCTTTAAGCTCTCTACAGGTCTGATCCCTCCATGTAATGGGAATATCATGGGTGGTTTTGAGAATTGTTGTATATTATATCAAAGAATGCATGGGAATAACTCAGATGTGGATTTTACAGGATAAGTGGTCTGATTTTTCTCTTAATAGTATATTTCTTAAGCTGTGAATTCTTCCTGGCTTTGATCTTCCCACCAAAATATATGCCTTCTCAGGTCCTCTTATTCTAAAGTAAATAAAACAAGCTCCTTTTGAATTTTGGAGGATTAGAGTGGGAAGGCAGGGATGCTGGATACACATTTTGATGTTGTAGCCTCCTTTTAATAAATCTTTAAAAGATATTATACTTGGACCTGGCATTTTTAATATTTTGAAATATAAGATTTCAACAGTGCACAAGCAAAACTATTTGAGGGCCTAAAACATTTTAAAATGCTTGTAAAATACAAGAAATATAAAAACTCTAATTCTGATTTGGATTTGCTTTAATGGAATTGTAAAAACTCACATAATAATGAAGTTTTCTTAATACATTGATTTGTAAAGGAAAGACAAGTGTTTCACTACTGTTTTTGCAAACACAGCTTGAGGTCTTTCTGCTAGTGGCAGATCCACGGAAAGGAAAAGGGGTGAGCAAGTCTTCATTCTGAGCCCAGACAATAAAGTCACAATGATTCATCTCATGTGAAGCATGCAGGTGTTTCACAGGAGAATGGATGACATTTTCATTCCTCTAAATCAGATCTAAAAAACCTTCATTGATGTGATAACTTGTTCACATCAGTCATGTTTGAATTTTATTCAATAATTAAATATAAAGACCTGCTTAAGCAGTTTATATTGGCAATAAAACATTTTCATCCTCTCGATGTAAGAACACACTCTTACCGGCCTTGAAGACAGCTTTTTTTCAAAGCTTAAGTAGCAGCAAAGTTTACTGTAATGCTGGGGTCCAGAGCAATGGCAAACCTGGACAAGATGAGCCACAGTGTGAAAGGGGAAGAGGAGGGTGGCTGGCATAGATACACACATTCGACCTTCCTCGAGTTTGGGAACAAAGATGGGGAAATGTATAACCATTCCCATGTATCTATACTTTATTTCTAACTTTTATTTCATTTTCATTCAGTCAGTAATACATTAAAATCTTCCATGCATCCTCTTTACTGGTATAAGTTAATTTTTGTCTTCTCTTTCCCTTTAATTCTTATGGTGACCATTCCTTGCAGGCCATCTTTTTGTATTTCATAGCTATACTATTAGAACAATATCTTGACCAGTTCCTTTGCCTCACAAATATCTTTATTTCCTAAGAACAGTTGATTTCAAGGAAATGCTGCCTCCATTATGCCATCCTCCTTTTCATACCGAAGCATCCTTTGCTCTCAATGTGGATGAGTGAAAGATAAACTTCTAAGCCATTGCATATGTCCATCAACTCTCCCATCCCTTTTACCCAGACCACTTTTGTGAACCTCTGTTAGAATGTTTTACCTCTGCCATTTTCAAACTGCTGAGTTTTTGCCTTGTTCCCACATATTTCCAGGCTTAAATGACTTTACATTCCATTTTTCCTTTCCAAAAATTTTCAAAGGTTAATCATTTCTTTTGCCACATTTATATATCAAGTCCACCCTGACTCTCTAATCACTCCTGAAGTATTTATTGTCTGCCATTATTTAGCCCAATAAACATCATTTACATGTTTATTATAACTTCTAAATAAACAATATATTATACTAGGAGGACAACATATTTTACTTGAATAACTAACAAGCAATTGTATTGTAGTTATATGGAGATGAAGGACTGATCTTAAAGAAAAATGATATTGGGATTCTAATTGCTGCAAACTTATTTATTTATTTATTTATTTTTAAAGATTTATTTATTTATTTATTTATCCCCCCCTTGCTGCTTGTGTTTTACTGTGTCCATTCGCTGGTGTTTCTTCTGTGTCTGCTTATCTCCCCCTTGCTGTGAGGTCCTGCTGCATCAGCCCACCGTGCCGCGCCGGCCGACCTGCTCTCACAAGGAGGCTCCGGGAAGCGAACTCGGGGCCTCCTGCATGGTAAACCGGGGCTCTATGGATTGAGCCACACCCACTTCCTGCTGTGAGGTCTTGCTGCATCAGCCTACTGAGCCGCAGGGGCCCGCCGGCCTGCCCTCACAAGGAGGCCCTGGGAAGCGAACCTGGGGCCTCCAATATGGTAAAGGGGAGCTCTATCCATTGAGCCACACCCACTTCCCTGCAAACTTATTTAGATAGCTAAAATCTCCAATGAAAGTTTAGATATAGAACACCTGGTAAAGAAAAATAATTTTGGGAAGACTGACTTTTAAGGAGAAATTCGAAAAGACTTTCAAATCAGATAAAGACATTTTATGAATTAGTAGATGCAAACCCAGATATTCTAAGACAGTAGCTTTTGAACTCAAGCACACATTAGAATCACTTGGAGAAATCATCAAACTCATCTCAAAAGCCTCACCCCAATGTTTCAATTTTTGTAGTTCTGCATTGGTAACCCAGGATCTGCATTTCTCACAAGTTCCCTGATGATGCTGAGGCTGATTAATCTGTTTCCACACTTTGAAAAATGCTGGTCTAAAACCACTGGAGCTCAACAGAGGAGATTTTAACAAAGAGAAAGGAGCCATTTTTTGTAAAACAATATTGAAGTCACAGAGAAGCCTCCCATTGACATTGGATAATAGAAGTTCAATTATAAACTTCATTACCTTTTTTGTTTCTTTGCTGTTTGTTTTACTTCAGGAGAGAAAGTATCAGTGGGTTTATGGAGCAAATAAAATTAGATGGCAGAAGGCATCAAACACTCTTTCAGGATGTATGTATGATACGGTGGGAGAAATTAGAATGATACCCAGATAAAAGATTACATGAAAATGTTTCTTGGGATAATAACTATGCAAGATATTGCCCCAAATATAATTGATTTTGAGACTAAATATTATTTATGTTCTAAACTCTGAGCTTTCTACTCATTGCATTGATTTGCATTTAGTTACTTTATGTAAAGTTTTCTGATAGAATACACGATTTTGCTATTTCTTCCATAGAGTGAATATACAGTTGAAATTATCAAAACCAATATTTTTGCT
>JAQZBX010035300.1:0-15208 GCA_029593785.1 Cabassous unicinctus
TTCTCTTCCAGCCCTCTCCTTTATATTGCTTATACACACTATGTTTTTTCATTGTGTGACTCAAACCATACATTTTAATCAATTTTTATTCTTTTTTTTTTTTTACATTATGTAGAAAAGAAAAAGTGTTGTTATGAAGCATAATACCATAATCTGTCATTTATATTTACCCATCTAGTGACTTTTACCTATTTTCTTACAAAACATTGAAAATGTCACCCATTGTTTTCTAAACTCCATGGCTTCTGAAGAGAAATTCACCCTTAATATTGAAGATTCCTGGTTCCTGATGTGTTGCTTCCCTTTTGCTTATTTCACAATTCTTAGATTGTAATTGATATTCAACAGTTTTATTATGTGTCTCTTTCTGGGTCTTATTTGACTTTATCTTATTTGTAGTTCATTGTGATTGTTGGGTATGTATATTTATATCTTTTTTCAAATTTGAGAAGTTTTCAGCCATGATTTCATGAAATGTTTTTCTTCACTTTTCACTATTTCTTCTTCTTCTGCTACCCCTATAATGTTACTACTGGTACCTTTGGTAGTTCCCATAGATCCCTTTGGCTCTGTTCAGTTTTATTTATTCTTTTCCCGTTCCTGTTTTTGGTGTTGTTGTTGTTCCTTTTTGTTTTTTCTTCTTTCTTATTTTCCTGTGGCTTTTTTGCATAGTGTGATTTTTTTTTTGAAATCTGGACTTTTGAATATTTTAATTTGGGAATCAGATTCTCCCATTTCTGCAGGGCTTGTTAATTTTCCCCTTTTTGGTTGTTAACAACTATTGTCTTCTGTTTGTATATTTAATTTTTACATTATGTGAAGTCTGTATAGCTTGATGTGTGTAGTTACTAAGTCTCTATTTAGTTTTTATGTACTAGTACTATGGTAGCAATCTCCTGAATTCCAGAAGGTAACAAATGGAGAACTGGTCATCTATATATGGATGGCCCTGTTCCTGCAGGACAAGAGGCAGAACGTGTGGAGGAAACACATTTAAATATGTCACCTCTGGCCATGGTCTTGCTGTAGAGATGTGAACAGCAGAAAATCATTTTCACTTTGCACAGCATAGATATTTAAAGGCTTCCATAAAAGTTCAGTGACCTGTTTTTGTAGCTGCTGCTTGCTCTCCCAGGAATTAATTTTCTCCTTTGATGGAAAGACTGTATCTTAGAAACAGGTATTTTGGAGCACTATATTGAGAAGCACCCATTCATTAGTGGGAATTGAATTCCCTACACTTGAAAACTCAACCAAATGAGAGCCCTCATTCTCTGTCTGAAACTCGGTTGTTAAGAAAGCTGAATGGCATGTGAATAGCAGGGTGATATCATTCCAGTGTGTCAATTTTTGATGCAGTTTCCCTGTTGACTCATGTCACAGAAGGAGCATATGTTTCTTATCAGTCTTACAACTTTTCTCAAAGCCCATTATTGATTACTTGAAAGCTATAGTAGTGATGACATAAAATTAATGGTAGCTATTTTAAATTACTTGCTTACTAATGTTGTTTTTCACATTTTACCAGAGGGATTTGGGAGTAGCTAGAAACACCAGAAAGCTTCAGATTCAAGTAAATTCTGATGTCTATGGCTAGGGTTATGGAATCCTAGGCAGCATTAAAACTGTAGAAAGGTAGCTTTATCACGACAATAGAGTCCCAGTTGTTCTAAATCCTTGTTACTTGTTATATTATTTTATTTTTTTTTAATCAAAATTGGGGATATGTAGTGATAAATTATTCTGAATTTTTTCATCTTCTGATTAGTCACTTCCATATCTTCATTTATGAAATTTCTTTTCACATAACTTACACATTTTAAAAATAGGGAATATGGGTTCGTTATTAATGACTTGCGAGTGTTCTTGATCTTTTTCTTATAGTTCATGCTTATTGTACCATATGACAGTTTGAAGCTTTTTGTGGATCCCAGAAAAGATCATGTTCTTGGAGTTGGTGCATTTCTGTGGATGTGGGACATGTTGATTGGATTATTTCAGTGAGACATGACCCAGGTTGGGTCTTGGACCTCTTGCTAGAGTCTTTTATAAAGGAGGAATAAAAGCCTCACAGAGACACAAGAATAAAAGCCAATGAGAAACCAGGTGATGAGCAGGGCCACCATTATGCCCTGCCATGTGCCTGATCACCCAGAGCTACAACTTAATGGGCAGCATCTCTTAATAATATCTGGATTTGGACACTTTCACAGCCTCAGAACTGTAAATTTTAACCTAATAAATTCCCATTGTAAAAACCAACACGCTTCTGGTATATTGCATTGGCAGCCATTAGAAATGAAAACATACCATATAACAAATATTAGTATACTTCAGTGTCATAAAGATTTCTTCTAGAATTTTTATAAGTTTTGCCTTATCACAAAGGTATCCACTTTGTGAGTTGATTTTTGTGATTCTTGTGAGATAATGTTTATGGTTCATCTTTTTTCATATGGATAGTCATTTGGTTCATATGAAATTTGCAAAATTTATTGCAGAAGTTTACTCTTTCCCTATTTAATTACTTGGATGTTTTGTAAAAAATATACATGTATTTGAGTCTGCTTATGGACTGTCTGTTCTGTTCTACTGTCTTTATTATTGGAACTTTATAGGAAGTCTTGAAATTAGGTACTGTGATCACTCTGTTTTCTTCTATTAGAGAATGATTTGTTACTCTAATTTTTTAAATTTCTGTATAAATTTCAGAATATGCTTGTGTATTTCTCCAAAAATTCTTATAGTTTTAAAATGGATTTGCAAGGAATCTATACAATTGCCTGGGGAAAAATATTGAGTCCTCTAATCCATCAACATTGTATATTTCTCCATTTAGTTATATATTAATTTTCTAATACAATACTTGCATATATATATATTTAAAATTTTACCCCTAATATTTCATGTTTTCTATCAGTACTCTACATAGCACTTTGTTTTAAATTTCACTTTTAATATTTTTGCTTTTCATAATACAATTGATTTCAATACATTGGCTTTGTATCCTGTAACCTTGTTACATTCACTCAAAGCATTTCTTACTGTTTTGTATAAGGATGAATATATAGATCAGTGGAACAAAACATTTTCTCCCAACACAATCATGCTATCTGCAAACAAAATGTATTTTACAATTTTGTATCTTCCTTTCCAAATTCTATGCATTTATTTCTTTCCTTTGGCTTATTATAATGACCAGAACCTCTGGTGCAATGCTGAATAAAAATATTGAGAGTGTACATGCTCATTCTGATATAAATCTTAGAGGGATTCACCATTATGTGTGATATTAGTTCTAAGTTTTATTTTTATTTTTTATTTTTTTGGCATTGAAAAATGTTATATATTAAAACACATATTTAAGCTATTTGCATTGGATATAAATCTTAAAATGTAATTAAAATGGCTTTAAAATATACTGAGCTGTAGGAGAATGGAAACACTATTGGAGGGGTTCTACTAGCTACTGATGTGAACTTGGAAACTCACAAATTATTTACATCTCAAGATACTGAGCTGTAAAACAAGAAGTGTGGATAAGACAATCTTAAAGGCTTGGAAGCTTTATGATTCAGAGTCACTCAACTCATAAACTGATCTTCACTATTAACAACTGTGCCTGTTGAAGTTGCATTAACTCTTTGTGGCTAATTACTTTTATTCACATGTAAGGCATAACTTTATATGCAAGGATATTTGGCTCCATTGAATTCCAACTATTTTCCCTTGTAGTATAGCAGTTAGATTCCATAAATTTTTTATTTTATTTTATTTTTTTAATAATAATTTTTTTAAAAAATTTAAAATTTAAAAGATACTTATATTACATAAATGTTACACAAAACTATGGGGATTCCCCACACCTCCCACACCCGCCCACATAAACATCCTTCATTAGTGTGGCACATTCATTGCAATTGCAAATGCATCCTGGGGCTTTACCATTAAGCATGTACCACAGTTCACATTGTAGTCTACACTCTCTCCCACACAGTTCTGCATGTTATGTGATGATATAAAATGGCCTATATCTACTGTTGCAGTGTCATTCAGGACGATTCCCAAGTACTGAAAAATGCCCTGATTACAACTATTTTTCCCTTTCCCTGCCCCCAGAGCCTCCAGTGGCCACTGGCTCCACTCCAATGTTGTAATTTCTTCCATTGCTAGAATCACAGTAAGTCTATAGTAGAATACAAATAAGCCCACTCTAGTCCATAGGTCTTTCCCCAATCCTCAGGATTTTGGGATGGTAATGTCCACTTCACCTCTAATTGAGAGGGGCCTTATATCCCATTGGGAAGACAAATAGGACTATCTTGCTTGCAGTTGCAGATTTTCTCTGTTCCTTGGGATGGTTGTTGCCCATCATCATCTCCTTGTTAGTTGTCCTGGGTGTGTTCAATGAGCTGCTGAGTAGGTGTTGCAACTCTGCTGAGGTTCCAAGCCCAGCTGGCACATGGACAGCCCAAAGACTTTGTCTCTTGTACATATACCTAAG
This sequence comes from Cabassous unicinctus, assembly GCA_029593785.1. Classification (NCBI taxonomy): domain Eukaryota; kingdom Metazoa; phylum Chordata; class Mammalia; order Cingulata; family Chlamyphoridae; genus Cabassous; species Cabassous unicinctus. The sequence goes on from JAQZBX010035300.1 coordinate 4,505, forward strand.
AACTCCAGCACCAAATATAAGTTTAAATAGAAGGGACAGGTGAGTCATGTTTACGGGAGACATAATTGAGTCCAACTCTGTCACTCTCAGGAACACAAAATCCAAAGTAAATCCCACTGGCAAGGCAACAAACTCAGGAGCTCTCAGGCCTGACCATAGGATGTAGGTGTCTCCAGAGCCCTCAGGAACCCCACTATTTGGGGTAATATCCACTTTGGCAGTCTATGAGATCTTGCTGAGATGTGCATAAGCATACTTCTGGGATGACCTCCAAACTCACTTTGAAGGCTCTTAGCCATATAAATTCATTTGTCTTTACCCTTTCCTGCTTTTATTTGAAGACTTTTTTCAGTTGCATTGCAAGTTGGTGCTTGGTAGTAATGCTTTGGTGCTGGGGAAGCTCATCTCCGGGAGTCATGTCCCATTCTGGGAGAAAGGTAATGCATTTATATGCCGAGTTTTGCTTAGAGAGAGTCCAAATTTGAGAAACAAGGAGGCTCTCAGGAGGCAACTCTTAGGCACCCCACAACAATAGGCTATCAATTTCAAGATCAAAGGCTCATAAGCATAGTCATCAATACCAGGGGCCCATCAGTGGATTATCCTCCTTCACCAGTCCCCTGCACTTGAGGGGCTGTTGCTGCTCCCTTAGAGAATGTGGCAGAGTTCACCAGGATGAGAATTCAATATTCTCTCGGTTATTGTGTTAGTCTCCACCCACTGTGAAAATGCCCCGTGAACATCTGAGCAGTTTTATATACCTTATATGTATGCCCAGGTGAACTTATTCCCATGTATCTCCCATCACTGACACTCCACACCAATGATCTTCCCTTTCCCCAATTGTAACCCTTTTGTGATCTAAAGCTTTTTCCAAAATGAAGCCATTAAAATAGTCAGATACAACTAAGGAAAATGAAATGATAATCATAAGTTTAAATATAAGAAATGTAATACATAGAAATAAAAAAAAACTAAAACTAAATAAATAAAAAGATTGGGATATGAACTAATAATGAAAAATATTTTTAATTTTTTTTTGACATTTTGCCTTTCATCACTGTAATATCTGGTGTACTGTCTGAACAGTGGCATTTTCTTCCATTTATTCCCAGTGTATTACTATTTAATACTTTTTTTCAAAGAAGTTTTGGTCACAATAAGTCACATACAGAATACAAGGTCTCTCATATACCCAACATCCTCCCCTTTTTCTCTGTCCCATATTAATAATTTTTTATATGTGAATAGTACCTTTGTTATAACTGATATACACATAGTGGAACAAAGCTACTAAATCTGGTCAGTGGTTTACATTATGGTTTACATTTTAGACTGTATAGTTTTATAAATTTCTATGATATTTAACATGGCCTGTGTCTATCATATAAGATCATGTAGAACACTTCCATTGTTCACTAAATACCCCTTGTTTTATCTATTCTATTCTTCCCTCCTCCTCCCCTTGGAAATCATGGAAACCCCCTGGCTTCACTCCTTGGATGACAAGATTCATAGTTATATGCAAAAACAGTGAGGTCTTGGCACGCTGTTTTGTCTTTTCCTACTAGGAACTGCTCATGCTCTTGACAGACTCCCACTTCTCTATTTATGAACAAATCTGTCTTCCTGATTATGGGAGTCCAACTACTTCCCACTCATTATGTGGGTTTCCACCCACTGATACAATACATTATGACAAAATGATAACTCACACCCTCCCTAGAAGCCTGCTCCAGTGGTCCCTGTCCTGAATGGCCCCCCATCCAACACCCTAAACCAGTAACCCTTCCTTGTCATTTTGCCGTAAGAGCATTCTCAACTTTGTACTTTCAACTTCATACCCACAAATCCCCAGTATTCACCTTGTCCGTCTCCCAACCCTTCCCCCAGTTCCCTGGATCTTCCAAGCCATCCTTTTCCAATCTACCCACCTGTCAAACCTGCACCACCCAACCCAAAAATATCACGACCTTCCTGTCACATCCCTTCAATACGGAACTACACACTTTCACCTTGCCATAGAATAAGTCTGTATGGGTGCTGGCTCACAACCTTCTTCTCCCTTTCTATTTCCTTGAAACCTATCTTCCAGACAATAGCTCCCTGAGTCTGCTCAATTTGCTTAATTTATATCAGTGAGATCATGTATTGTTCATCCTTCAATGTCTGGCTAGAGTCACTAAACATAAGGTCCTCAAGATTCAGCCATGTTATTCTGTGTGTTAACACTGCATTCCTTCTTACAGCTGAGTAATATTCCATTGTATATATGTACCACATTTTGTTTATCCATTCTTCTGTTGATGGGCACCAGGGTTGATTCCAACTTTTGGCAATAGTGAATAATGGTGATATTAACATTGGTGTGCATATATCTGTTTGTGTCTTTGCTTTCAATTCTTCTGGGTATTGACCCAGCAGTGGAATTGTGGGATCATATGGCAGTTCTACAGAAAGTTTTGTGAGGAACTGCCAAAATGTCCTCCACAATAGCTGGACCATTATACATGCCCACCAGCAGTGGATGAGGGTTCCCATTTCTCCACATCCTCTCCAACACTTGTTGTTTTATCTTTTTTAATAGCTGCCATTCTAATGGGTGTAAGATGATATCTCACTGTAGTTTGATTCCCATTTCCCTAATAGCTAGTGATGTTGAGCATCTTTTCACGTGTTTTTTAGCCATTTGTATTTTTTCCTTGGAGAAGTGTCTATTCAAATCACTTGCTCATTTATTAAATTAATTTTTTGTATTCTTGTTTTTGAGTCATAGAGTTTTTTTATATGTGCTGGATATTAGTCCCCTATAAATCTATGGTTACCAAATATTTTCTCCCATTAAGTAGTCTGTCTTTTCACTTTTCTAACAAACTCCTTTGAGGGGGAAAAGTTTTTAATTTTGAGGAGGTCCTTTATTTTTTCTTTGGTTGCTCATGCTTTGGGTGTAAAGTTCATGAAACCATTTCCTAATAAAAAATCACATAGATATTTCCATATATTATCATACAAGATCTTTATGATCTTGGCCATTCTCTCCCAGTTGAATGGGCTTGGTGGCCTTGTTGAATATGAGTTAACTATATAAGCGAGGATCTATATCAGAACTCTCATTTCAGTTCCATTGGTCAGTATGTTTATCCTTGTGCCATTACCATGCAGTTTTCACACCTGCATCTTTATAGTATGTTTTAGAGTCAGGTGGTGTGAGCCCTCCTATTTCATTTTTATTTTTCAAAATGTCTTTGGCTCTTTGGAACCCCTTCCCTTTTGAAATAAATTTCATATTTAGCGTTTACAATTCTGTAAAAAATGCTGAGGTAATTTTTATTGGGATTGCTTTAAATCTGTAAATCTGGTTGGTTGGTTAAGTAACTTAATGAAGTTTAGTCTTCCTATCCAAAACAGGGAATAGTCTTCCATTTATTTAGGTCTTCTTTGATTTACTTTAACAGTGTTGTGTAGTTTTCTCCATACAAGTCATTTACATCTCAAGATAAATTTGCTCCTAGGAATTTGATTATTTTTGTTGCTATTGTAAATGGGAAGTTTTTCTTGATTTCCACCTCAGATTGCTCATTATTGGTGTACAGAAATTCTAATCATTTTTGCATATTAATCTTGTAACCTGTCAGTTTATTGAACTCATTTTTAAGTTCTAGATGTTTTGTTGTAGATTTCTCAGAGGTTTCAATGTATAGGAACATGTCATCTGGAAATAGTGAAATTTTTAATTCTTCCTTTCCAATTTGGATGATTTTATATCTTTTTCCTGCCTAAGCCCTCGAGCAAGTACTTCTAAAACAATGTTAAAAAAAGACTGGTGACATTGGGCATCTTGGTCTTGTTCCTAATCTTAGAGGGAAATCTTTTATGGTGTCACCATTGAATATGAAATTAGCTGTGCATTTTTCATGTGTACCCTTTATCATCTTGAGGAAGATTCCTTCTATTCCTATCTTTTGAAGTGTGTTTTTTTTTTTTTCAGGAACAGTGCTGTGTTTTGTCGAATGCTTTTCTGCATCTATAGAGATGATCATGTGGCTTTTTTCTTTCGATCTGTTTATGTGGTTTATTACATTGATTGGTTTTCTTATGGTGAACCATCCTTGTATATCTGGGATGAAACTCACTTGATCTTGGTATATAATTCATTTCCTATGCTGTTGAATATGATTAGCAAGTATTTTGTTGAGGATTTTAACATCTAGGTTCATTAGAGAGACTGGTCTGTAATTTTCCTTTCTTGTGGCATCTTCGTTTGGCTTTGGTATTAGAGTAATGTTGCCATCATAGATTGAGTTAGGCAATGTTCTTTCTACTTCTATTTTTTTGGAAGAGTTTAAGCAGAATTGGCATTAGTTCTTTCTGGAATGTTTGGCAGAATTCACCTGTGGAGCCATCTGGTTCTGGGCACTTCTTAGTTGGGAGGTGTTTGATGACTGATTCTATCTCTTTACTTGTGATTGATCTGTTGAGTTCATCAATTTCTTCTTTTGTCAATGTAGGTTACTTGTGTGTTTCATGGAATTTGTCCATTTCCTCTAAATTATCCATCTTGTTGGCATACAAATTTTCAACTTTTCCTCTTATGATATTTATTATTTTATTGGGCTCAGGGTTGATATCCCCTTTCTCATCTCTTATTTTACATATTTGCATCTTCTCCCTCTATTTTTTTTTTGTTTGTCTAGCTAAGCATTTGTCAATTTATTAATCTTCTCAAAGAACCAGCTTGTGTTTTTTTTATTTTTTTCTAGTATTTTTTCATTTTCAATTTCATTTAGCTCTCCTCTAATCTTTGTGATTTCTTTCTTTCTACTTCCTTTGGTTTTAGTTTTTTGTCCTATTTCTATTTCCTCCAGGTGTTCAGTTAAGTCTTTGATTTTAGCTCTTTCTTCTTTTTTAATATAGGCATTTATGCCTATGATTTCCCTGTCAGTACTGCTTTTGCTACATCCCATAGGTTTTGATACATTATGTGGTCCTTTTCATTTGTTTCAAGGTAGTTACTGATTTCTTTTGCAATTTCCTCCTTGACCAACTCATTTTCTAAGAGTGTGTTGTTTTAATTTCCATATCTTTGTATCTAATCTGGTTCTCTGCCCCTTACTGATTTCCAGCTTCATTTCATTTTGGTCAGAGAAATTACTTTTTAAAATTAAAACCTTTCTGAATCCATTGAAAGTTGTTCTGTGGCCTAGCATGTGATCTATCCTGGAAAATGATCCATGTTCACTCAAGAAAAATGTATATCCAGTGGTATTTTGGTGTAATGTTCTGTATATTTCTATTAGTTCCATATCCTCTAATGTATTATTCGAGGTCTTTGTTTCCTTATTGATTCTGTGTCAAGATGTTCTGCCTAATGATGATAATCATGTATTAAATTCCCCCACTATAATTGTAGAGGCATCTATCTCTCTATTTAGTTTTTCCCATATTTGCCTCATGTATTTTGAGGCACCCTGGTTAGGTGCATAAATGGTTATGATTGTTCTTTCTTCTTGATGGATTTCCTCTTTTATTAAAGTATAATTTTCTTCTTTGTCTCTTACAGTAGTTTTGCATTTTAAGTCTATTTTGTTTGATATTAGTATAGCTATTCTCACCCTTTTTTGTTTATTGTTTGCATGTAAAATTGTTTTCCAACCATTCACATTTAGCCTCATTGTTTCCCTGGGTCTAACATGATTTTCTTGTAGACAGCATATAGAAGGGCCATGTTTATTTATCCATTCTGCCATCTGCATATCTTGATTGGAGAGTTTAAGCCATTAACATTCAGTGTTATTACTGTCAAGGAATTATTTACATTAGCCATATTTTCTTTAGGTTTATGTATGCCACATGTTGTCTTTATTTCTCTTTTTATCTTTTAAGTTTTTCTTACACTCTCCTCCAACTCTCTCTCTACTGTTTTTTCCTTTCAACCTGCAGAACTCCCTTTTGTATTTCTTGAAGATCAGATTTCTTATTTACAAACTCTCTTAATTTTTTGCTTACCTGAGAATATTTTGAATGCCATCTTTGTTGGATAGATAATTCTTCACTGGAAGTTTTTCTTTTTTTTCTTTTAGCACCTTAACTGTGTCATATGACTTCCTTCTTGCTTCCATGGTTTCAGATGAGAAATCAGCACTTAATCTTATCTAGCTTCCCCTGTATGTGATGGATCTCTTTTCTCTTGTTGCTTTCAGTATTCTCTCTTTGTCTTGGGCATTGGACAATTTTACAAGTATATGTATTTAGGTAGGCCTATTACGATTTATACTATTTGGGGTGCACTGCACTACCTAGACATGTAGGTCCATGTCCCTAAACAGAGTTGGGAGATTTTCAGCCATTATTCCTTCTGTCACTTTTCCCTTCTCTTTTCCCTCTGGGATTCCTATAATGCATAAGTTTGTGCACTTTGTGTAGTCATTCAATTCCCTGAGTCTGTGCTGGATTTTTTCTGTCTTTTTATCTATCTTTTCTACTATTTGTCTGATTTCAGATTTACTGTATTCCACATTGCTGACTCTTTCCTCTGCCTGTTCAAATCTGCTGTTATGCTTCCAGTGTATTTTTTTATTTCTTGGATTGTGAGATTCATCAGTGTCATATCTATTATCTTTTTAAGTATGTTTGCTATTTCTTCGGTATGTTCTCCCAGTGTCTTCTTAATATCCATAATCTCTTCCTTCACTTCAATAAGTTAATTCATGATATTTGTCTGGACATCTTGGATTAGTTGTTCCATGTTCTGCATCTCCTTCTGATTTTTAATTTGTTCATTAGACTAGGCCATGTCTTCCTGTTTCTTAGTATGACTTGTAATTTTTTATTGGTGTCTAGCATCTGTTTGTCTTGATGGGTTTATTTGTTTGGCTAGCTTCTCTTTCTACTCTAAGGTTTTACTTTGCTGTTGTTTTGTGTGTGAGGTAAGATTTCACTTTGACACTTTATCCCTCTTATTTTATATTCTTCCAGTTGTCTATGTTCCAGTTTTTCCTTGGCTTCTTCTTCTTTCCATTACCCTCCTAGAGGACCAGAACAACCTCCTGTTCTATATATATATCCAAAGCAGCTCCTTTAGAGAGGTCCCTGCCTTCTCTCTGCTTATCTTTGTGAGAGGGTCAGACTTTGCCTACCTAATTTGGTGCCATTTTCTTGTGAAGAGCCTGCTAATTATCTCTTACGATTATGTATAGGTGTGCATGCGTGTGTATGTTTGTCTGTGAATTTAATGTATGGATTCTATAGGATTTGCTATATATGAGATCATGTCACCTGTAAATAAACATACTTTTATTTCTTCTATTTGAATGATTTTTCTATCTTTTTCTTTTCTAATGCCCTGAGTTACCACAGGAATGAAATGAAAACATTCTGAAGCTTAGTATTCTTTGGGGGAGGCTCCGTTTATTGGAATTTTTTCAATATATATGCAGTTAGCTATATCAGGGGGCATGCCCAGGGATATGGTGTACATGTAAAGGCTCAGAAAGTTCTGCGTTGCACAGGAGATAATGGAGAAGCAGAAAGCTCTAACTAACAGTGTAAAGTAAGAAAGTTCTTATTGTTTTCAGCAGGAACTGATAACAGCAGCTTTTTCCCAAGCAGCAGTATTTTGCTTGCACAGCAAAGCAGGTTGCAAACTGTTTCAAAGGTATTTTAACAAAAGCATTCCCACACTGGTTTAGTAAAATGCTGAATAATTGGTTATGAGAACAGACATCCTATATTGTCCCTGAATTTATTAGTAATGTGTTCAATCTTTCATTAAGTATATTTTTAGTTTTGAGGATTTTGTAGATTCCCTTTTATCACATTGAAGTAATTTCCCTATTTCCAAGTTTCTTAAAAGTTTTTAATAAGGAAAAATGGTTAGACATTGTCAAATGCTTCTCAAATAAATGAGTTGATAATGAAATTTCTTTTCTTTCATTCAATAAAAGTGGTATATTGCACTGATTGATTTTCAAATTTGAACCATTGTTTCATGACCGTTATGAATCTCAGTTTGTCATATTGTACAATTATTTCTATATGACTCTGTATTGTTTTTCTTAGTATTTTGTTAATGATTTTTGTGTATATATTCAAATGACATTAATCTCTAGTTTTAATTTCTGTGATTTAGGAAAGTTTTCATCATTATTTCTTTAAATATATTTTTTACCCCCTTCTGTCTCTCCTGTCTGTGACTTCCATTATGCATATTTTGGAACACTTAAAGATGTCACATAATCTCATGCTCTGTTGATTTTTCTGTATTAACTTTTATCTCTATTTCCCATATGAGATAATCTTAATTGCCCAAGTTTTAAGTTCATTGATTCTTTCCTCTGCTTGCTGAAATCTTCTGTTGAATCCCTTTTCATATAGTATTGTATTTTACACCCCAGAATTTCTATTAACTTCCTTATAATTTCTACATCATTATTATTATTCTCTAATTTTCAGACATAATTCTCTTTTAGTTCTTAACCCATACTTTCATTTTACTCTTTGACAGTATATAAAGAGCTGTTTTAAAGCCTTTTTCTAGATATATCAATAAGTGAGCTGCTTCAGGAGCAGTATTTATATATTATTTGTTTTGCTGAAAATAGGATACACTTTTTGCATCTTTTTGTGACTATAAATTTTAATTGAAACTCAACATTTTGAATAATATAATGTGGTATCACTGGAAATTAGATTCTCTCTTCTCCTTGGCATATTTTGTTGCTCTTTGTTGTTGATGAATTTGGTTATTTTTGAGTTCCTATCTTTTTTGTTAATACTGTATTCTTTGTTGTTTGTGGACACTCAAGTCTCTATTCCATTAGTTTTGTGGTTTGCTTGTGATATGAGGGTGGCTCAGTTAAAAGAGTGCAGCAAAAAGAAAGTACTCTTCCATTCCTTGCTCTGTGTTGGGACATTCCTTGAACACTTAGTCAGGCTCTTTACAACTCTTCTTACTCTCCCTTTATTGATTGTGCAGAACCTAAACATCAGACAGAGACAAAAGTCTTCTCTGGAATTTTCTGAGAATGCACTTATCCTTGTACATGCATGTGATCTTTTAGATTGCCTGTTATACAAAAGGGTTTTTCAAAGACTTTATTTCCCCATGTATAACCTTCCATAACCTCTTCCTTATCAGATTGTTCAGTCTCTCTGCTGCTTTCCCATCTATCATTCATTGCTTAGGCAGCTTTAACCACTATATTTTCATTTGGTATTTTTTAAAATGACAATGAGGAGGTATTCTCTAGAGCTTTGAGAATTTCCAAGGCACGAGTTTCTTAGGCAACCACAGAGTCAATTCCTAAGGAAGCCACCAGGCAGGTCAAAGGACATACTCACAATTCTTTTAGTCAATGTCTAAATTTTCCCCCATACACCAGGAACATGGGCCACCAACCAATCCACATGTTTGTTGCTAGGGTAGAAATATGGAGTAATTTTTGAGTAATTTAATATGCTACAATTCTCTAACTAAATTTATGAGTTTCCTTCTTCATTAAGTATTGCTCTGGTAATATATGTTATGATTAAATATATATTTTTAATTTAAAATGTTTTACATTACATTCATGCAGAAATACAGTGTCCTAAAGTACCCTCCTTTTAATAGTAATATGCACTAGTGTAGAAACTTAGTTAAAATTGATGAAAGAATATTTTCATAATTGTAACATTAATTAGAGTTCATAGTTTACATTAGAGTTCATTGTCTGCTATGTACACTCTTATGCAATTTTAAACAAATTAATTTATTAACATATAAATTTTAATATTTCACCCTTTAAGCAAATTCAGATGTAAACTTTGTGATGCTAATTTCATTCACAATGAATTTCTACCTTCAGTCCCAACCATTATCACAACATTTCTATCACCCAAACAGAAATTATGTATCTATTAAGCATTAATTTTCCATTCCTCATTGCCAGTCTGCCCCCAGGCAACCTGTATTCTACATTCTGATTCTATGAAATTACTTATTCTAATAATTTCATATCAATGATTTGACACAATATTTGTGTGTGTCTAGCTTATTGTTCACAAAATATGTCTTCAAGGTTCATTTCATACATGTGGTTATATGTATCAGAACTTCATTCCTTTTTATGGATGAAAAATATTCCATTTTATGTACATACCACATGTGTTTATACATCATTTGTTGATGGACTCTTGGGTCACTTCTATCTTTGGTGTTTGTTAAAAATGCTGTCACCACATTGGTGTCTAAATATCTGTTTAAATTCTGCTACTAACTATTGTGAGTAAATACCAATAGGTGGGATTTACTGGTCATATGATAATTCTATTCAAAACTTTCTGAGGAACTGCCAAATTATTTCGCACAGTGGTGGCACTATTTTACATTTCTTCAACAATAAATGAGTGTTCTTATTACTTTATGTCCTCCCCACCACAAAAAAAGTATTTTAAAAAAATAATTGGCATTCTATTGGATTTGAATTTCCTTAATGGCTGAGGGTGTTGAGCAATTTTCCATGTACTTTTTGGTTATTTGTATATCTTTTAAAAGAAACATCTAAGAGTTTTGTCCATTTTTAAAATGTGTTTGGCTTTTTGTTTCTGACCTGCTGAATTTCATTATATATTCTAGTAACTAAACCCTTATTGGATATGTGGTTTCCAAATATTGTCTCCTATTTTGAACATTTCATGTTTACTTTTCTGATGAAGTCCTTTGAT
>JAQZBX010035301.1:0-24635 GCA_029593785.1 Cabassous unicinctus
AGCACCAAAAACAAGTACCAAGTTTTTCCCATTTGAAATAATGTAAATAAATTTAATGAGTTCCCAAACCAAAGACAATGCACATTTTTAAGGCAATTTATAAAAAGATAGCAATTTAAATTATTACTTTATATGAAAAATAATCCTAAAAATTAATAAATACTTAGATTAAATAAAATGAAAATGTCACATCACATGGAGTTTGTTTTTTATACATTATGCTTCTTGAAAACTCATGGGTTTTCACTATGATAGACTAGTAGAGGCTTGAGTTTTAAGTCCCCACTAGCATTCCCACACAGTAGAGTGAGGCTGTCCTTCATTGGTGTGTGGCCTGGTAGTGCCACACACTTTTGTGACGTAGGTTCTACTTGACATTTTTTTCCAAAAACCTCCGGTTCTCATCACAGTTAAAAACTTGGTGAGGAGTAAAACCCTCAGCCTCTATGTAGTCTTGAAATTCACTGACGAATTCATCAGCAGCCTCTTTATTAACACTCACTGACTCGCCATGTCTCACGATACTATGGATGACGGTCCTCTTTTTAAAATTATCAAACCAGCCGTAGCTGGCCTTAAAAACTTCAACACTCTCATCACTCAGTTTGTTTTTCAAAAGATCATCATGCACCACTTTCGCTTTTTCACATATCATGGCTTCTGATACACTGTCGCCTCCCAACTGCTTCTTATTTACCCAACTTAATAACAGTTTTTCAACTCCCTCCAGTGTTTGGGAACGCTGCTTTCTTACTGCTTTAACTCGTTTCACAACATCAGCCTTTTTTATCGCTTTTTATTCTTAATGATGGTGGAAAACATTGTTCTAGGCATACCATATTCCCCAGCATGATCAGTACTGTAAATACTGCTCTCACATTTACCTATTATTTCTTTTTTTTGGCTCAATGGTGGTGTGAAGTAATTTTCTTTTCTGCTCAGCGTTATCACTTCTCATTTTCTTAGGAACTATGATGAGGAAAAAAAAGAGGCAAAAATACACAAAATGACCACAGAAGCTAAGATACGACCGCAATGGGATGTGCACAGGGCAAGAGCTACCGCATGACTAATGCGAGATCCTTTGTTTCGCCAGGAAAGGTAGGGAGTCATGAGGCAACCAACACCAACGAGTTCTACCTTACGTGTCAAGTACCAAACGACAAGTACCAGGACAAAATTTTCATGTCAAAATGTGTCAAGTTCCAAATTTGATGAGTTTCAAAGCAGTCAAGTAAAAAGGTATGACTGTTTAAGCTTTTACCGCAAATTAATACCCTTTTTAAAAGCCAACACATATTTGGTACTTTACATCAACAGCCATGTGGCAATCTAAGACATCTACAAAGAAAGAAAGTGGGAGGGTGTTGGAAGAAACAAAGAAAGGAAGAAGAGAGAAAGAAAAGGGAAAGAAAGGAAGAAAGAGAAAGGGAAAGAAAGAGAAAGAAGAAGGGAAAGAGAAAAAGAAAGAGGAAGGAAGGAAGGCAATCTGAGCAAAAAAGTACAGCTTATATAGGTGTTTGGATCTTATAACAGAGTTGCAACACCTACTCTCCAGTTCATTGGACTCACCCAGGACCACTAACAAGGAAATGATGATGGACAAAGACCATCCCAAGGAACAGAGTGTCAGCAACTGTAGGCAAGATAGTTCCATCCATCTGCCTCACAGGATCTAAGACTCCTTTCAATTAGAGGCAGGCAGAATGGGCATCACCATCCATGAATCCTCAGGTTTGGGGAATGAACGATGGACTAGAATAGACTTAATGGTATTGTACTACAGACTTATAGTTATTCTAGAAATGGAAGAACTTTACCATTGATATGGAAGCAGTGGCCACTGGAGGCTCTGAGGAGAGGGAGAGGGAAAAATATGTGTAATATGGGAGCATTTTCCAGACATTGGAATTGTCCTGAATGACATTGCAATGACAGATACAGGCCATTATATATCTTGTCATAATTTACAAAATTGTGCAGGAGAGAGTGTAAAGTACAATGTAAACTAAAATCCATGCTTAGTGGCAATGCTGCAAAACATGTTCATCAGTTGTAACAAATGTACCACACTAATGAAGGATGTTGTTAATGTGGGAAAGAGTGGAAGGGGGAGGGAGTGGGGCATATGGGAATCCCTTATATTTTTTAGATAACATTTATGTAATCTAAGTATCTTTTTAAAAAATAAAAAAGTACATTTAAAAAAGTGAATTTACTGGAATGATGCTCTTGTAGATTGGCTTTCAGAAGCACGAGGTCATCAGAAACCTGGCTAGTAATGCCAAAAGTGTCATGGGTCATTTAGTACTGGTTTTACACAGTTCTCCTTATGGTTACATGTTCCTGGAGCAGAATAGCAGTCCATCCTTTTCTGGTAGGATAGAACTTTGGCCCTTTCTAGCCAAAGCTGGAGGAGAAAACCTTAGGGTGTGGCCAGCACTTTGCTGGTATTGTTGATTCTACTAGAAAATAAGGCTTCATTTTTAAAGATCTGATTTTCAATTTGAGTGTTGATTAGCATGATTTCATACTGTTTTTAACTTTGAATTAGTTATTGAATCATGTAGGGACAATGTTTGCACAAAAACATTTAAACTGTGAACAACATATCAAATGATTATGAGAGAAGCAAGAAAAGTTAAAAAGTATTTTAAGAGTTTTCAGACTTGATCAAGAAAACATGTGTCAATTACTCCCTAAGTCTTTCTTTCTTTAAATTCGATAAGGTTTACCAGAATGTCTTTTATTTTTCAGTTCAGATATAGATATGTTAACTTAATTGTGGTATTCATGCAGATATGGAATTCTAGCCACAATGCAGACTCCCCTATTGTTGACTAAAAGAAAACCAGAGGCTATTACTTCATCAGTTACTACCTAAGCCAGGGAATTAAACTGGGGAGCTGTTCCATAGGCATAAGCTAATTTATATATTATGTTAAGTAAAGCGAGGAATGTATTTTTTATTACTACCACCTTATGTTGTACAACCCTATCATATGATCACTATCTTCAGAAATTTGTTCTAAGAATTGTCATTTATACCTCCAGAAAATGGTTTATCCATCCCATGTCTGTTAAAAGACTATCCATTGAGGAAGTTTAGGAGTCACACACTTGGAATTGTCTAACTCTCCATCCCACAGAAAACTAAGCCTTGCATCTGGGTTAGCATCATAAAGGAATGATTCCCACTTCAAAAAACAAGAAACTAGAAATTACATAAGCCATGTGACCAATTTATATTGTCTCTGGCAGTTGTCATGAATATCAGTCACTATTGCATCCCAAGTATATTTATTTTCCTAAATCCACAGCAAAGATTTTTTCTTTATGTCAAGAGTATCATTACTGATATGGTGGTTTGACATATCTTTATAATATACCCCATTTTTCTCTTTCTGTGCTTGAACATATTTAAAAGATACAAACTAGCATCATTTGTTCATTTCTTTGTGTTTTCTCAGAGTTACCATATGCACAATTCTACAAATTAGATGAGCTAGCAATTGCTTGGCAGAGCAGTGTTTATATTGTCCTTAGAAAAACCTAGACTTGACAAATTATTATTATTTTAAGGGGACATGTTAGATAAATTGTATAACCCTAAATTAGGACTGAGGGAAAATACTGTTAAAAGGATAAAGTAGAAATGCTGGTAAAGAGGATGTGACAGTAAATATAAGAGCATCTTGTTTCCAATACTATTAAGCAGAAACTGTCTACTCTACACATATCATAAGGATTTGTGTCTACAGTCTACCTTTGTAGATTATTTGTTCCTAGAAATTTTCTGAAGAGCATTAATTTAAGATTTTACTGGATCTAATGATGGGTGACATTATTTTTAGATGGCAAATAAATATCCAAGAATAAATGCCTTTTAATTTAATTGCTTACAAGTTAGCCAAGAGTATCCAATAAGGTATTTTTTCTTGTGATGTTCAAATTCAATATTTCCCTAATATATTTTCCAGAATATTAAATCACCTCCTTTGGGTTATTTATGGGATGATTAGTTGGTTGTAGGAAAGGAAACCTTTATGATAGAACTGAGTATCTGACTCAGTTCTTTAAAATACTTAGCTAATCAGTTTGTGAAAACCTAGAAACAAGTACAAACATTTATTTTTATTCACATGGACATGTCATGAACCAATTCAGAAGGGGAAATCTATGACTTCTTGAGAGGAAGAATGAAAGGGGATGAAGTTAATAGTAAATTGATTCATCAGAGCTTAAAAATGTATGATAGATAAATTGAGATTCAACATTTCATTCATTCCTACCACCTTCCCAATAATAGAAGAACAATACTGATAGTGAAGCACCTAAGTAAAGACAAGATTGTGCATAATAACTGTCCCAGATAAATGTGTTTGCACATCACTATATAGATAAATTGAAATGACCTAGATAAACAAAATAAAATCTAACAGTTTTATCTCCTTGGATATTCTAACTTTTTAACTGGAAGAGTCTTCTAAGCATTCAAAATGTAAACACACTGTTACTAGATTACAGTTACAACTCATAGAGGGAAGCTCTTTTGTAAAATCCATTTGTTAATGTTTGAAGGGCCCCTTTGGGTGTGGCTACAGTCCTTGTTCAACCTTTACACTTTTTAAGAATTATATCAGTTTTAGATGAAGTTTGAATTAGCCATATTTTCTACTGTTTTTTAAACTTTTATCTACCACATTTTGTTTATTATATCAGTCATTGTGTCTGTACAGAATTATAGAAAATTTTGTCAAAAATTCTGTGGCAGTTGAGACTATTTTATGAATCCCAAAACACTATTTTTGGAAACTTATCTGTTTCTCTGGGTGTGATACCCTTTGATTACATTAAATTCAATTGAAGAGTCTTTGATTAGATTACTTGATAAGATTTCTTTAGGGCTTAACTCAGATTGAGACCCCGCCGTTTTGATGGATCTGATGAAAACAGACTCACAGGGACAGACACAGGAAAAGAAAACCAACATATTTTATTTTGCAATATGAGAGAGAAGAGTGCAGGGAAACACAAGCCTCCAAGAAGCTCAAAGAGCTAAGGCCCAGAAACAGACAAGCCCTATACTTGGTTGCTCACTGCTGAGCTCCAAGAGATGGTAGATTCTGGAGAGGAAGGATGAGACCTCCGCAGAGTTGTGTAGCCATCTTGTTTCACTGTGTGGCAACAACGCCAGGACAGACAGTAGCTGACTTTGGTGAGTAAGCAGCTCTGCTGATGCCTTGATTTGGACATTTCATGGCCTTAAAAATGTAAGATTTTACCTGAAATAAATGACTTTTATCAAAACCAACGCATTTCTGGTACTCTGCATCGTCAGCCCATTTCGCAAACTAAAACATATTCTATTTAAGGTTATCTGGTTCTATGAGGCAACTATCCAGATTCCACAAAGTAAGATATTATTTCTAATATGTCTTTTCAAAATCATTGGTCAAGAATTCTTTCTATAATACAAGAGGTCCTACCATGTGGACTACTGTCAGAGTGGCTTGCTTAGTAGACTGTAAGTCATCATTTGCAAAATTTTGTCATTTATTTAGGAAAGCATAAGCATTAGGAATATGGTGAGATTATACATAGGAAGTGGGAGTTCTGAAAGGAAGTCAAGGTGACTTTGATGTGGATGGTCACATGACAGACAACATAGGGAACACAGCAGTTGGTCAAAAGTGTATATTTATCGATAGTGTCTTGATTTCACCCTGAGAAAACAGGGAGTGACCATCTGACCAATGAGCCACATAACACCAAACACCGACTGAGTTAGGTGATCTTTCCTCATGATTTTACAAGACAGGGCTGATCTGAAGGTTTGGTGAGGTGCCAAAAGGTAAAGTTCGATCAATTTTGCACAAACTGTTCATTACTCTGAATTATTTATAGCCATTAATCTTTGGGCTTAGATTTCATTGGTAGTTTATTGGATTTCTTTCTCTTTGTGTGTCGTTTGACATACATCCTTATGCATTCAACTGTTATAAAATAATCGAAGTTGACACAAAAACAAATGAGATAATATTTTCTATAATTAAACAAATAAAAAAGCAAGGGAAGAAAGCAGCCAACAACTATGAACACTCATGGCAAGCGTATTTAACAAATCACACATCTCAAAAATAAGCACTCTAATTGACTCGCAAAATATCAATTAAGCAACACAAGCTCAGAAAATTTTTGAGACAGATTCACCTAGCAGTAGCTCAAGAAGATGGCTGAATTTTGGATACAAGTATTCGAACCACTCTGCCTGTTGGTATGAGACTTCAAAGGAATGTCAATAAACAAGTCTCTTCTAAACAATATTAGTGAAAGCTTCATTTAATGAAGAAAAATATCACAATTCCATATCTAATACAAAAATATGAACTGTTTTCTATGCAAAGGAGAGGTAACCTTTAAGTCACACTTCCTTTGATTAAAGCAGAGAGATGATAAATAGAGATTTGGGAATATGACTTTCCAATCTATGTTTCATCAGCCAGAAAATCACATGATAATGACCTATGACATCCGATTTCAATTAAATACATACTACTATTTCCTCACCCTCACATTCAGAGGGTAACTTTATAAATACTTATTGAAAAATCAGGAACAATCCTACAGGTTTTTCCTTGTATTTTTTTTTCACTATATAGGTACAAGCATGCATTTGGCTGGGCCAATATTCATTATTTCTTCTTCTGTTAAAATGGCTAATATCAAATCATAACTTGACTTTTGACAAAAGCCATAAACTACTTTTGCTTAATATCATTTCTTCTCCAAATTTCTCAAATTTGTTGCTCCAGCAGGTGCCATCACTTCCACTCTTTATTGTCAGATTATTTCTCACTACATGATCTTTCATCAACATTTGGAAATATTTTAGTATGTCACGCACACACACTTAAGTTACCACTCAATTTTTTTTATTCCTTCATAGAAAGAAATTTTAAAACAGTCTATACTTTCTATATTTATTTTCTGCTCCACACAGTAATCTAAAGTCCATTATAATCTAGATTTCATCCCTACATTTTAGCACATATAAGCTATTTTTCAACATTACAAATTACTTCCCTAGTGCCAAATAAAATGAATATGTTTGTCCTAATCTTATTTTATTTCTTGAGATGTTTCAAACAGATGAACACTCCATTGACAAGTAACTACTTTATTGTTCAATTTCTATCTTCTACCACTAACTGAAAGCCTGTGAATTCCTTTATATCTTGTCAGCTAGTGTAGCTCCAATGCTTAGAATGGAATGTACCTTGAAGTAGGTGTTTAATGAGCAATTATTGTGTGAATAAATGAGGTCAAGAAAGGACAAGAATATAAATTCAAATCTATATTAAAAATAACAGTACTTTAGTAATTAATATGGTTGTTTACAATATTGGTATAGATAGCTCAGTAGTTTCCCTATATAAAACTGTTAATTTAAAAGAAATGAAAAGTGGTAAATATTTCATTCACAATATTTTAAAAAGAAAAATTATAGCTAAGTAAAATTAACAAGATAGATAAATTGTATAAACTGTAAAAATTAAAACTAGACAGAGAAAATGAAGAACTAGTATGGAAATTTACAACATGCTCTAGTATATTCAAAGATAAAACTTTTAAACGTCTATTTTATTAAAATCAGTGTACACATTCAAAGCTATCCCAATAAAAACAGCAATAGCAACATATTTGAGGATTAGAAATAAGTGATGCAAGTTTTGTCATAAAAATTAAACAGGAAAAAGGGGAAAAAAGCAGTTTCCAACTAGTTATTAATCATATTCTAATGCTGCAGTGACTAAAATCATTAGTATTTTGTTGAGAAACTATAAATCAATAGAGTATGGAATGATCTTGAAATACACCAAGTTATATGGGTGGATTTATTGTATAATGTTGGTGAGAGTTCATGTTAGGAGGGGAATTTGGATTGTTTAATAAATAGTTTAAAGACAGCCAAATATTAATTTGGAAAGATATAACATACAAACCACCACAACTTCTTTCTTAATATGAAAATGTTTTCCAAAAGGCTCAGAAATATTTATTTTTTGTTATAATACAAAGATAATTTATACAACCATGGGAGATTACTTTTTAAGATATTTGAGAAAGATCTTTCATAATGAGACATCATCGAGAAAAAGAAACATAAATTATCAATAATTCAATTTCTTTTAGGTGAAATAAATGTCAGTTTAAAAGGGTTAGCATTAGTTAACTAATTGTTGATGATTTTACAATGTTGTGGTATATTGAATTATGTACTCCAAGTTAGACTTACTGTTAATCTCAATTCTGTGGTGTGAATCCATTATAAATAGAATCTTTTGAAGAGGTACATTTTAGTTGAGATGTGGCCCAACTGAAGAAGAGATTACTGGAGGCATTAAAACAACAACAAGAGGATGTCACAGATTGGAGAAAGGAGAGGATATTGCCATGATAAATGAAAGAATCCCAGCCATTGCTGGAAGCCAACACCAGAATTCTAGTCTTTGAAGAGAAAGCAAGCCTTGCCAATACCTTGATTTTGGACTGCTAACCTCAAAACCATGAGCCAATAAATTCTCATTGTTTAAGCTACCCCACTCTGTGGTATTTGTGATAGAAGCTCTGGCAAAGTCAACTATTGTCATATATTGTCGTGGAAGCAGTGCAATAAAAGAAATCTCATTCGCTGATTTGGAAAATATAATCAGCAAATATTCTTATAGAAAAAATTGTCAAATTCCATCAAAAAATTAAATTGGTAATTAAACTTCTGGTTTTGATGTGGTGGAGTTGCCCTTTTTTTTAAAATTCTCTAAAAATAAATAAAAGGAAGCAGACAAGCAACAAAAGCAAAAATTCATTTGTCCATGAAACTAGAGGACTTAATTCCAAGAGCAGTGAATGTCAAATAGATATGGAGGAATAGCTGAAAGGAAAACACATATGGCTGTAAATATCAGAAAACCTGAAATAGAGCAGCTTTCTTACTCAAGCAGCACATCCAGAAGTTTAGGACTAACTATAGTGTTATTGCAAAGAGATAACATTTCATAGAGCAGAAGGTTCACAACACTCCATTTTCCAAGCAGAAAGACAAGTGGACATGATGATTTAAGAGTTAGGTATGATAAACACATTTGCAGGAAATAGTCTATCAGTGAGGTTTAGAGAGAAGAAATAATTTCCATTGTAAGCAACAAAAAAATATATAACCTGTCAATCTAAGTTTATTAAATCAAGGAAAAGGCTTAATAGAGCACCTATTTTCACATGCAATTCTGCCTACTAAGAAGAACATATATTAGCTTGGAATAGAGTACCAGATTTTCCTGTATATGAACCTGATGCTAGTTTACTGGTTCAGTAAAATCTCATGCTGTTCGAATATGAATAAACAAAGATAAACCAGTGGTTTAGTTTCAGCTTGGAGTTTTAGAGGACTGGGGAGAATGCCCCTTCCACTTATTAAAACAAAGAAATAGCTTGGAAAACTGCAAACAAATGACTTTTCTGGAACCATTCTGACCAGAGACATAATAGGGCAAACAACCAACTCTAAAAATAGAGTCAAGCACATGCAGGAAGAAAGAGGAGCAAGCGTTTTGCTTACTTGGATAGATGCTACTGAACATGATATATGCCAATAAAAAAATCAGTTAGAAAATCTTCACAGATTTTTAAAGTTTGAATATTGGCTAGCATGAAAGTGTAAAGCTCCTGGGGTCAATAACACAGTTTACATTCTCTTACCTGCTTTTCCTCCAGGAACCCTACGAATTGTTATCAAAGGAGATAGGAATTTCCTGAGAAATTTTCCCCCAAATTGCTGATGGAGGAGAGGAATTGTGGTCGTTCTCACAGCTTCACACCAACACAGCTCTCCTAAAAAAACAAAAGATTAACCTGAAGCTGAAGGAAATGGTGAAGGCTCCATTGAAACTGGGGGAGGAAAATAGCAACTCCCATTAAAAAAAATGCCTCCCAAACCTATCCTTCCTGTCTCTCCTAAGCTACAAAGTCTTTAATTTGAATGGGAAGGTCACTGAATTAGTAGTACAGGAAGGGTAACAGTGGAGAAAAACCCCACATAAAAACCTCTACATCTGCATTACCTATGGAGGAGTGGCAAGGACATATATGAAGGTCACATCACTGAGTTCCAGGTTGAAAATGCTTGCCTAAGACTGAGACTTCATTAGAATATCTAAATAAATCCTATCCCCTACCCTTAATCACCCATTATCAAGTATCTAGTAATACTGGCAGTAGAATATTGGCTGGAGCTGGAAGAGAAAGACTCTAAGGATGCAGAGCCAAGGAGAGACCCAAGAACAGATAGAGAGACAAACACAGGTTATTAAAAGACTGTGAAGTCTCTGATGCACTGAGGCTAACCATAGCAACAACAGATCTCAAAACCAGCTTTACATCTGACTATTTTAACACAAAACTTCACATTAACTGCCCAGCAGAAGACAGGGATGCTGATCTCCAAGTAAAAAAATATATATATTTACCTCATAATCTATGTCTTATACAACTTATCTGGATTTCAACAAAGCATTGCAAGGCATACAAACAGCAAAGAAAACAGACTGAAGAGACAAAGAGTGATCATCAAAACCAGATTAGATATGACAAAAAACTTAGAACTATCAAAGAGAGAATTCAAATAATTATGATTTAAACATTAATGTTTCCAAAGGAAAAAGGAAGGCAAAATGAAAGATGAGATAGGTAATTTCATCAATGAGATGAAAACAATAAAAGAAAATCACATAGAAATGCTAAAAATCAAATGCACTGAAACAGAAATGAAGAATGATTTTGAGGAGCTTATCAGTAGACTTGACACTGACAAAGAAATAATTAGTGAACTAATTCTATTTGGCATTGTTCTGGAGAATATATAGCCATTGCAACGAGGCAAGAAAAATAAAAGGCATCCAAATTGGATGAAGTGAAGTAATATGAATGAAGAAGCAAAGTTTTATTTATGTGCAAATGACATGATCATCTTTGTAGAAAATCCAATGAAATATACACAAAACTCAGTAGATATAATAAGTGAGGCTTTCAATGTTGAAGGGCACAAAATCAATATAAAAGTAATTATATTTTATACAATTTCAAAAAACTACTGGAAATGGAAATGAAAAAAACAAACACAGTACCATTTATAAAAATAATAAAAAATGAAATAATTTAGATAAATCTGATAAAGATATATAAAGCTTGTACATTTAAAAGAAAAAATATATATTGAGGGAAATTAAAGAAGACCAAAATATACATCATGCCTATGAAACATTATAATCAATATTTTTAAATGTCAGTTCTCCCCAAATCAATAAATAGGTAAAATACAATCCCAATCATAATCCCAACAGACTATTTTATACATATTGCCAAGCTGCTTCTACAATTCATATGGAAATGAAAAAGATTTAAAATAGCCAACTTTGAAAAATAGAACAACTGCACTGAATTTGTTGTACGTGAATCACTAAATTCATCTCATACCGTAGTAGAGGGAAATTAGCTCCACCTCTTGGAGGGAAGAGTATCTAAATACATTATTGGGAATTCATCTGTAAGGAAGGCTTGTTCCTCATCCATATTTATATTTTTTCAGCTATTGCAAAATCCAAAAATCTGCACTGATACAAGGAGACCCAGTTTCATGACCTTTCCTGATGTCAATGCTGACCTATGAAAGACAGTCACCATTACTCTTCACAATAATACAAGTGACTCCAACACCCTCAGTGCATTACTTATAGACTTTGGCAGCTTGAAGCTGTGTATACACCAGAAAAACATTTTTCTTAGATTTCATCTATTCCTGTTGGGATGGGCATATTTTAAGTAGGATCTTTTGATGAGGCTACTTCAGTTAAGGTGTTACCCACCTCAATCTGAATAGGTTTTAATACCCTTACTGCAGCATTTTATAAAAGAATGAAATTCAGACACAAAGCATGAAAGCCACAGAAGCAAGAGGCTGAAATCAATGAAACCAGGAAGAGAAGGGAGAGACCAGCAGAGGCTGCAATGTGCCTTGCCATTTGGCTTGGAGTCAAGATCCCCAGGAGCTGGTCTTCAAGAAGAATGCATCACCTTGTTGACGCTTTGATTTGGACATTTTCTCAGCCTTAAACTCTAAGCTAATAAATTCCCACTGGTTAAGCCAACCCATTTCATGGTATCTGTTTTGAGTAGACTAGGAAACTAAAATATTACCTTAGGGGAAAAAAAGAAAGAAAGAGAAAGAGAGAGGAAAGGAGGGAGGGAGGCATAGAGGGAGGGAAAGAAAGATGGAAGAAAGGGAGGGAGGGAGGGAAACCTTTGGGCTCTCAGGGGGAATATATTGCCAGGTGTCAGATTGTAGGTTCTTTGGTTTTGTGCAATAAATCTACTCTAAACTTATTTAGAAACTTCTGATTCCCTGCTCAATAATTTACCAAAGCAATTTATTCTGCTAACTTTATATCATTTACTACAAATCACGATCATGTTCATACTTCTAGCAGCTATCCTAGTAGTTTATTAAGACTTTCCATGTCATAAAATGCATAACATGCTTTATAATGATTTCTTCTTCTTAATTTAAACTAATTTTCTTTCTGTCATGCCATAATAAATACATTATATGTATATATAGTTACACTCATATACATATTTATACACATACAACCATAGAATCTATCATATATGTCTCCATGTTACATGTTTTATCACCTTTTTAAAACATTGCCTGGTACATACATGAATCAAAATGTGACTATTTTGTTCACTCCTTCTAAAGAATATTTAGATTTTATTGACCATGTTGTTCAGACCTGGGCAGAGCCTTTTAGTTTTTCCTCAATAGTAAATCGTCTTCTATAGTAATAGAAGTTTTGCTGGCATTTGGCTCTCAGCTGAATCTGCATCTCAGGTAACTTGAGCCCTGGCCAAATAGGGTGTGTGATTCCGGAGAAGCTTAATCCACATTCAGGAAAATACATGATCTAAGTTTAATCAAATCATTCAGTGCATTACATTGGTTGGTTTTAGTGGTTGGATTGATGTGGACAAATGAGCAATGTCTGAGCAATCAGAGTAAATCTCAGGAAGTAGGATAGAGGAACAATATACACCACCCCCCCTTGGTTTGTACAGGAAGCACGTGGTTTTTTTTTTTTCTTTCTTTTTTTAACCAGGTTTATTTAGAAGCCCATGGTTGGCATTTTTTTAAACAATTTATTGAAGCATATAATTCATACATGAACATACATAAACTATAAGTTTTCAGCAAACATCGTGAATGTACAAAACAAACATGCATAATATCATACAGGGTTCCCACACATCACCCCCCCACACACAAACACCCCGTATTGCTGTGAAACATTTGTTAACATATCATGAAAGAGCAGTCAAAGTATTACTACTAATTATAGTCTGTATCTTCCTCCCCTATACATTTTTTAAGGATTTATTTATTGATTGATTGATTTTTATACATTTTCTTGCAATGACATAACCTACAAATATATCTGTCTTTCCCTTAATGTAGTTACAGCTTTACATAGGTATTAGAGTTTGTCATATAAGTAGAGCAGCCCCATAGTTTGCCATGCTGAATCAGGTTTTTCCTGTTCTTTATATTCACTTTAGTCACCTTAAAGAACCAGAAATACAGGATAATATTTTACCAAAAAATTACATACTCACTTTAGTTTTCTTAACTGTTTGATCGAGGATTTTTTTTAGAGTTCAACATTTGGTCAGGCTTTCAGGTAAGATATGAGCCATAATTAAACTCAGCGTATATTGGGGTGTTGTTTCCGATTTCATTTGGATTACACTATTAATTATTTTGTTGGTATAGCTATCAAATGAGCTCTAGACATTTTTTTTAGTGGTCTTCATTGAAAATGTTTTAATACAGGCTAAAATCTTCTCCCCTATTCTTGATCCTCTGTTTCAGTGGTATTAGGAGAGTTCATTAAAGGCCCTCTCTTTAATCATCTTAGATGAGTTTCATCCAAACCTTGCTGAATTCTGTCATCTTTGCATGGCTAATATTGAGTGTTCTCTGGGATTCTGGAATTGACTTCTGCAACTCTAAAACAGTAAACATAGTTTCAGATCATATCCTTCTTTTCTGCCTTAATAGCCTGTCCTTGATATCATTTTTTACCTAAAAGACTGAAATCTTCTCTCCTTACTTTAGGTAATATGCCTATTTCTGAAGATATTTCTTTCCTGCAATTTAGTTCCATCTGCATTATATTTTTATGGCTTTCTTGAGAGTTTGTGCATATGGGTAGAATGAGATTAACTAGTTTCTTGAACTGCTGTTCTTCCTAATATTATTATTTCATTGATAAAAGAGGACCTGGGAGTTTTGGCAATGCTCATTTGCTCACATTTCTCCAAATTTGATATTCCTTTCTGAAGAAAACTATTTTATAATATTTATGATCCTCTTTTCCTTTACTCTTGTAATGCAATGCCTTGCTTAAAATTTGTATTGAATGAAAAGGATTACCAAATATGGATCTCTGGCTGAGATTCAGGAAGTTCATGGACTTCTAAAAATTGATAGAATTTTTTTGCATGTATATGAGTGTGTGAGAGATGTCTTAATTTTGAATGATTACACAATTCATATAAAATTAAATTTACAGATAAGTTTCTGTTTTTAAATTTACAGCATTGACAATTATAACCATCCATGCACTACCCAAAACTTGCTAAAAAGATATTTATAGCACCCTTAAAAGTTCCCCTTGTATCTCCTTCCAGTCAAACTCCACCCTGACTTAACTCAAAGGCAACCACTTCCTGATTTTTATCACCATAGATTCATTTTGCCTGTTCAAGAAATTCATATAAATGGAATAATAGAAAATATATTTTTGTTATCTTTTTCTTTTTTCAATATATTATTTTTGAGATCCCTCAATGTCATCACATGGGTAAATGCATGACTTATGCCTGTAAAATCAATGTGTATCTCAGGAAATAGTATATTAGAAGAGCACCATCACCTTTTGAGTGTTATTTATGTGGCAACTACATGCTTTTATTCAGTCTCCAATTAATGGACATTGGGTTGTTCCCAGTTATCAGTTATAACCAAGACAGCTACAAATAACATCGGTTATACTTCATATTTTGAGATATATTTTCATTTCTCTTGAGGAAACACCTAGATGGGTTGCTCAGTCATAGAGTAGACATTTGTTTAAATTTATAAGAAACTGATAAAGAGATCTTCAAAAGTTTCATATCATTTTATTTCTTGATCTTCAATGTATATGATTTCTAGTTCTTCCACATCCTCACCTACATTTGGTGTGTTCTTTTTTTATGATGCTAGCCATTGTAGTTTAAAGGCATCTTATGATTTTAATTTGCATCTTTTTGATAACTAATACTGTTTAGCATATATTTCTTTTATAAAGTATTTGTAAAAATATTCCATATTTAATGTTTTCTCATGTTTGTTTATTTGTTTTTCAACAAGGGCACCATTGACATTTTCTGCCAAATAATTCTTTGTATTGAGCTTCTTCCATGCATTTTTGGATGTTTAGCAGCATCCCTAACCTCCATCCACACTACCCAGTTGTAACAATGAAAAATATATCCAGATATTGCCAAATGTCACTTGGGAACAAAATCACACTTGGTTGAAAATTATTGTCACATTTTCTTCAGCTCCTCAAAATTTAAAAATGAGTTTCATTGTTACAAATTACATAATTTATAGAAAATTTACCATATAAATGCATGTTAATCAATAATAAAAGAACTATTGACAGATGACTCCATCTAGGATAAAGATCCTTGGGCTGTAATAACAGAGTGATGCTGCAGCACTTAAAAAGTAATACACTCCCAGACTAACATCATCAACATGGCATTGTAAGGCAACACCTGAAAAAGCGTCCCCTCAGAACCAACAAATCAAAGGACAAATAGCACTTGCTTGGATCTCTGGAGTATAAAAGAGACTGGAAAAGGACTCTATAAATGCAGAATTGAAGAAAAAGAAAAAAACAACAACACAGAAAGCAGGTAGGAAGTTTACTTTATGGACATGCCAGTATGCACTACTCTCACTCAGTCAGTTCTATGTAGTTTGGGAGTCACATAGAGGCAACATGGTCTGAGTGCCACCTGCCATGGATACAGGTCATGAAGGCAGCAAGATAGGAACTGACACATATTCCAGGCACAGGGACCCAAAACCACAGAGACCCAGGGTGGAACACAAGTGGCTGAGGAGTGTCACACACAAATGTGACCCAAGAGAAAAGAGAGTGTGGCAGAACTGTTGATAAAAGGTGAGCACACTCAATCCAGTCTCTGTTTGCTGAGCCACCTAAAAACATGGATATTTTTGGATTGAAGTCATCTGGCTCCCTAGAGTGGGATACCCTAATATCTAAGAAACAGGAGGCAGAAAATACTCAGGGAAAAAAAGTGAGGGCGAAAACTGAACTGCTTTAAGACAGGATGAACCCTAGAACTGAAAGGATTAATGAAAAGATTACATTGAGCAAGGGAGAAAATTTTAAAAAATCAAAGAAGTTAGGAGAAGATACAAGCACAAACAGAAGAGATCAAGATTCCCAGGGAAGGAACAGAGGAAAAGAAGCTTTCTCCTGAAGGTGAAATAATTGCACAAAAATTGTAATCTTAAAATTTGTACCACACATCCAGGTCAAGAATCAGCTGAGAAAATCTGAATAATCTGAATAGTTAAAAATAGGCTACTCTAAAGGTGCAGCACAAATTGGGCCAAGAGTGAAAGAAGAGCCTTAACACAAAGCCAATCAACAATATAACCCTAGGAAAGAGAAATAAATTGACATTAAAAGTTAACACATCAAAATAATCAGATGCCCAGACATTAGCAAAAAATCACAGGTCATACTAAGAAACAGGAAGATATGGCTCAGTCAAGGGAAGAAATTAAAATTGCAGAAGAGACACAGAATTTGGAACAACTAATCAAAAAATTTCAAACAAAAATCTTCTAAACCAATTCTAGGAAATGAAGGAAATAAACTAATGGTAGACACTGAATTAAAGGATAATAAGAAGACAATATGTGAGCAGAAAGAAGAATTTGAAAGTTTAAAATGAAGCATAAAAGAAATTATGGGAAGGAAAAGCACAATAATGGAGATTAAAAAGACATGAGGGCATACAACAGCAGATTTGGACAGGCAGAAGAAATAAACAGCAAACTAGCAGACAGGACAATAAGAATCAAACACTCAGAAGAACAGATAGAGAAAAGAATAGAAAAAAATGAGCAGTGTCTCAGGGACAAAACTGACATCATAACGCATAAAAACATATGCATCATAGGTGTCCCAGAAGGAGAAAAGTAGGAAAAAGGGTGCAGGAAAAATATTTGAGGAAATAATGGCTGAAAATTTCTGAACTCTTATGAAAGACACAAATATGTATGTCCAAGAAGCACAACATACCCCAAACAGAATAAAGCCTAATAGACCTACTCTGAGACATATACTAATCAGAATGTCAAATGCAAAAGATAAAGAGAATTCTGAAAGGAGCAAGAGAAAAGCAATTCACCACATACAAGGGATCCTCAATAAGACTAAGTGACAATTTCTCATCAGAGACCATGGAGACAAAGGGCAGTTGTATGATATGTTTAAGTTATTGAAAGAGAAAAACTGCAAGCCCAAAATTCTTTATCTGGCAAAACTGTCCTACAGAAATCAGGAAAAGTTAAAAATATTTGAGATAAACTGAGAGAGTTTTGCCACCCAAACATCTGCCCTACAAGAATTGCTAAAGGGTATTCTCCAGGTTGAAAGGAAAAGAAAAGCGAGAGTGGCTTGGAGTAGTGTGAAGAAGTGAAGATCTTTAGTAAGCATAACTAAAAGAGTAATTGCAAAACACAATAGTACTGTATCTTCATTATATAACTCTACTGTTTAATTGCTATGAGTCAGAACACAATTGAACAGGAAAAAATCATATTTCCTTAAAATGGGCATCCAAAATGTAAAGAGGTAAATTGAGACAAAAACAATTTAAGAGGGGAACACAGGGATATGGTAGCAGAGAACATGATGCTATTGAAGCTAATTTGGTATCTTTTAAAAATAATAGGTTATAGATGTAAGTTGTGTAATAAAAACCCCAGAGTAACCACAAAGAAAGTGTTTAAAAAATATCCAGAAATAGAAATGTGAAAGGTATAAGTCAAATAAATTACAGAAGATCAATTATATAGAATAAGATGCTGCTATTCAGGAAAAGAGAGTCAAAGAAGATATGTCATCTAAAACCAAAGGAAAAAATATGACTGAAATAAGTACTGCCTTTAAAGTCATAACACTAAATATTAATGAATTAAACTTCCCAAACAAAAGACACAAATTGGTAGAATGGATACTGTTTTAGTTTGCTGGAAGCTGCTGGGAGAAATATACCAAATTTTAAAGGGAATTTATTAGCTTTAAAGCTTACAGTTCTGAAGGTGTGAAAATGTCCAAAACAAAGCATCATCAGAGATGCTGTCTCACCGAAGGTCAGCTACTGGTGATCCTGAATTCCTGCCACGTAGCAAGACACAGTGGCAGGTGTCTGGTCTGGGTCTCAACCTTCCACTTCAGGCTCAGTTTCTCCACAATCTTAGCTGTAGGTGATCAGGCATATGGTTCATCTCTCCCCTCTCCTGCAGTCCTCATCTCTTTCAAGCTGACTGAGGCCTCTTTCCATCCCTCTGTGCTCCACTGATTCCAGCCTCTATTCTCCAGGAACTCTCTCTCAACCTATCAAGGTTTCTCTGTCTCTCCTGCTTTTTCATTGTCTGTTTTCAGTCCTCCATTTACAAAAGATTCCAGCAAGAAGATCAAAACCCATCCTGGGTCATGCTTCATGGGAGCAATCCATTCAAAGTCCCCCCAAATGAATACAATCCAACCAAAGGGTAACATACCCACAGGAATGGATTAGTTCCAAGAACATGATCTTTTCTGGGATCCCAAAAAACCCAACTGTAACAGATACAAAAGCAGTGTCCAACCACATATTGTTTACAAAAGACTCACCTTAGATGCAAATACATAAATAGGTTGAAAGTGAAAGGTTGGGAAAAGATATTTCATGCAAATAGTAGCCAGAAAAAGAGCTGGAGTATTTGAATATTGGACAAAACAGACTTTAATTCAAAAGTCATTACAAGAGAAAAAGGACAATACACATTAATAAAAGGGTTAATCTACCAAGAATAAATAACAATCATAAATACTCATGCATCTAACAATGGTGCCTCAAAATATATGAGGCAAATACTGGCAAAACTGAAGGGAGTAATAGACAGCTCTACAATAACAGTTGGATGCTTCAATATGCCACTCTTATCAATACATAGAACACTTACACAAAAGATCAATAAGAAAACAGAGTAATTGAATAATGTGATAAATGAACTAGACCTAAGAAACATATACAGAACATGGTACCCCAAAAGAGCAAGATATTTATTCTTCTCAAGTGCACACAGATAGTTATCCAGGATAGACCACATGTTGAGTCACAAAAAAATTCTCAATAAATTTGAAAAGTAATAAATTATGCAAAGGATCTTCTTTGACAACAATGGAATGAAGCTGGAAATCAATAACTGGCAGAGAACTGGAAAATCAAAAAATATATGAAAGTTAAATGCACTCTAAAACTATCAATGGGTCAAAGAAGAAATTACAAGGGAGATCAGTAAATATCCTGAAACAAATGAAAATGAAAACACAACATATTTATTCTTATTGGATGCAGCAAAGTCAGTAGTGAGAAGGAAATTTATAGCCCTAATCGTTTATATTGGAAGAAAAGAAAGCTAAAATTAAAGCCCTAATTGCACACCAGGAGGAACTAGAAAAATATCAGGAAATTATACCAAAAGCAAGCAGAAAGAAATAAGTCAGAATGATTCAAGCAGAAATAAGTGAAATAGAAAATACAAAAACAATGGGGAGCATTAACAAAACCAAAAGTCAGTGTCCTGGTTTGTCTTTTGGGGACCACAGAAAATTATATTCTTAAGCTAATCCATTCCCATTCCTTTAAATGCAGTCTAGATAGGGCCTTTTGATAAGATTCAGTTAAGGGAACTTTAATTATATCACTTTTGATTAGATCACTTTAGGGACTTTGATAAGGCTCTGCCACCTTGTCTCTGCACTCTTGCTGGGTTATTATGTAAACAGAGTACTTAAAGCAGAAACACAAAGAGAAAGTCAGCTGTTATTTTGACCCTGCTATGTGATAGAGAGGACTCCTGACATTCTACAACATCAGAAAGACAGAAAAACCCCAAGAGATAAAGAGAGCTGCCGCCAATTTTGATCTCACCATGTGAGAGAGAACTTGATGAGCAGCAGAGACTGGCTGCTATTTCACTTTGCCATGTGGTAGAACTCCAGGACCTGCCAGAAGATGACATTGAAGAGAAAGCATATCTGATGGTGCCTTGATTTGGATGTTTCATATCTTCAGAACTCTAAGATTTTCCCCTAATAGAATTCCCATTATAAAAACCAACCCATTTCTGGTACATTGTTTTGGCAGCCTTGCCAAACTAAGACTGTTGTTTATTTGAAAAGATCAATAAAATTGACAACCCTTTAGTTATACTGACAAAACAAAAAAGAGAGAAGATGCAAATAAAAATCACAAATGAGAGGCAGGATTAATACTGACCTCACAGAAATAAACTGTATCATAAAAGGATACCATGAACAGTGTAATTACAACAACTTAGACAATCCATATGAAATGAACAAATTTGTAGAAACACACGAACAAACTACAATGACTCTAGTAGGATTAGAAGATTTGAGCAGGCCAAATATAAGTAAATAGATTGTATCAGTCATTAAAAAACCTCCCAGCAAAGAAATGTCTAGTACCAGATGACTTCACAGGTGAATTTTACCAAACATTCCAAGACGAATTAATACCAATACTGCTCAAACTCTTCCAGAAAAAAATTGATTAAAAAATCAAAGAAGATTAAAATAAATGGAAGGATATTGTATATTCATAGATTGAAAGACTAAATATTGTTAAGATGTCAATTCTACCCAAAATGATTAATAGATTCAGTGCAATCCCAACACAAATTCCAACAGTCTACTTTACAAAAGTAGAAATGCTTTTCATCAAATTTATTTGGAAGGGTAAGGGACCTATCACCAAAATTGTAATGAAAAAGAATAATAAAATTGGAGGATTTACACTTCCTGACTTTAAAATGTATTACAAAGCTACAGTGATCAAAAGAGCATGGTACTGGCACAAGAATAGATATATAGGATAATGGAATCAAACTAAGAGTTCAGAAAATACACCCTTCTATCTATGAAAATTGATTTTCAACAAGGCTACCAAGTCCAGTGTATTGGACATGAATAGTGTCTAAAAAAATGGTTCTTGGAGAGCATGATATTCATATGCAAAAGAATTAAGGTGGTCCCCTATCTCATACCATATACAAAAATAAACTCAAAATAGATCAAAGACCTAAATATAAGAAATAGGACTACAAAATTCCTAGAAGCAAATGTAGGGAAATATTTGGATCTTGTGTTAGATAATAGTTTCTTAGCCTTTACATCTAAAGCACAAGCAACAAAATAAATGCAACTCACCAAATTAAAAACTTTTGTGCATCAAGAGACTATCAGGAAAGTGAAAAGAGAACCTACTCAATGGGAGAAAATATTTGGTTTTACAATAAGTATTTAATATCCAGAACATAGAAAGAAATTCTGCAGCTCAAGTATAAGAAGACAAACAACCATTTAAAACATGGGCAAATGACTTGAATAGACATTTCTCCAAAAAATGTATACAAATGACAAAAAAGCTCTTGAAAAGATGCTCAACATCAATAGCCATCACGGAAATGCAAATCAAAACCACAATGAGATACAATTTCACACCCACTAGAATGGCTACTATTAAAAAAATGAAAATTACAAGTATTGAAGAGGATATGGAGAAATAGGAGCACTCATTCTTTGCTGGTGGTGATGTAAATTGGTGTAGCTGCTATGGAAGACAGTTTGGAACTTCCTCAGATAGTTAAGTATAGAATTACCATATGACCCGACAATCCCACTACTAGGGATATACAATCCCACTTCTAGGTATATACCTAAAAGAATTGAAAGCAGGCACTCAAACAGATATTTGTACACCAGTGTTCATGGTGATATTCTTTATTCACAATTGCCAAAAGATGGAACAATCCAAGTGTCCATCAACCGATGACAGGATAAACAAAATTGGTTATATATACTATGCAATATTATTCAGCTGTAAAAAGGAAATTCTGATGCATGTGACAACATGGATAAAACCTTGAAGACATGATGTTAAGTGAAATAAGCCAGATACAAAAGGACAGATATTGCATGAACTCACTGATGGGAAATAATTAGAATAAATAAACTCATGTAGCCAGAAGCTATAATAAAGTATAACTGGTGCTAGTTTGGGGGTAGGGAATTGGGAGTTAATGCTTCAATCACCCAGAATTTCTATTTGGGTTGATTGTTAAGTTTTGGTAATGGGTGGCAGTGATGGTAGCACAACATTATGAATATAATTAACAGCACTGAATTACATGTGAATGTGGCTAAAAGGGGAAGTTCAAGTCATACACATTACTAGGATAAAAATTAAAAGAAAAGACAAAGGACTGTATGATCCAATGACACTATTGTAAATGATGGACTACATTTAAAGAAAAATTATTAAAATATTCTTTCATGAATTATAACAGATTCATCTCACTACTTTAAGGTATCAATAATAGGCTGATATATGGGAATTCTGTATTTTATATATTTTATTCATGACATTTCTATAGACCTACTTAAAGAAAAAAGTAATACACTCCTCTGTTACCAATATCCTCAGTACTCCAACGTGAGTAAACTGCTTTCTATGGCTTTACTCTTCTATAGACCTAACACTGATAATATAAAATTATCAGATAGAAAAACTACAGAAAATGTCAAAACTTTAAAAGATCGAATACATTAATGTGCAACTAAGCAACCTTTACTATTTTTTTTGGTACCAATAAGTCTTTATTTATTCATTGTATTATCCCAGAGAAGAGAGGAGAAAAGGGTCAGCATGTGTTACAAAATGATAGCAGAAGGGAAAGTAAATACCCAGTACAAAATCAACCATCAAACAAGCATACCCCAGTGACGGGGTCACCAAAGCCCAAGGGGACTCAGCCTCCTGCAATTCAGGAATGAGGGGAAAGAATTAGGGAAATAACAGACAGGTACACGCTTTCCTACCCTCCTTTCCATCCCATAAATTCAATATTTCACACAACGCTTTGGTTTCTAGCAGTAAACATGGAGTTACATTCTTCCGTCTCCTATTAAACAATCTTGTGGCCACTTTAACATTAAGTTTCTTGCAACTGCATAAAAGTTCCTGAGTGATTTGGATATACATTCATCTTCCCTTTCTTGATCTCTCACCCCCACTTTCTACATGGAAACCAACCCTCCCTTCCCCCATTGTTTCTCTCTATCCTAGGATTGATGATTAATTAGATTTGGTCAATCCAAAAACAGCAGTGTTAATCTTTTGGCTTGAATCACAGCAAAGAATGGTCTTTACTCAAAAGGTTGGGAATGAGGGAAGGAGTGTTCCTAGATTCTTCAGGTTTTTGTATAAATCATTGAAGACTTGTGGAGATATATCCAAAATTAATATAAGGGGGATTAGGGAGGGGGAACTGGAGAGGGGTGATGTGATAAGTTTTCAGGACAGAGGATGTAGTCCAAAATAGAAAATAGGGGAAGGGGAACACAAAAGAAAGGATGGTTCGAGATCCCTGCTTCAAGAGGGAACCCCAAGTATATTTCAGATCCTTTTGCCTGGTGCAGAATCTTCTGTCAAAGATGCTTTGGCTATTTTTCTTTCAACACACAAAAAAGTTTGTAAACCATAAAAACCCCAAAAGAACACGGAGAAAGACCAACACATTATATTTACACCAACTAGGCCACCTAGCAGTCATCAAACCAGCGATTCGTGAAGTTCTACAAAGCCCAGAAAAATACAATAACTAGAGGGGGGCAGCATTTGGGGGAGACAATAAGGATCAGACACACATCACCCAATGCGTTCTATTGCATTTGCCCCGTTTCAACACAGTGAGGTAGGTTGGCAGTGATCCCACAGCATGTAAACGAAACCCCCTTCCTCCTTTAGCTACCACGACACTAATTGCTACTGCAGCACGGTAGGACACTGGCTTCAGGCACCACAAAGTAGCCTTCACTTATGGTCTCTCTGGAAGCCAAGCAGGAAAAGTCCAGATAGTTGAAAGGTTAAGAATTTTAGTCTTTGCTTCATACATCCATCCTTGGACACACACACACACACACACACACACACACACACACACATTGTGTATTGCAAGCCTAGCATAATCCAGTGAAGGATGGATCTGGTGTGCCCAGCAAGTCCCATGTCCTAG
Source organism: Cabassous unicinctus (assembly GCA_029593785.1). Lineage (NCBI taxonomy): Eukaryota > Metazoa > Chordata > Mammalia > Cingulata > Chlamyphoridae > Cabassous > Cabassous unicinctus. Next base: position 24,575 of record JAQZBX010035301.1, read on the forward strand.
AATGAAGAGGCTGGAGACAGGAATCCCTTATTACATATCTAGATAACTCTCACCTAGCCTT
>JAQZBX010035302.1:0-24635 GCA_029593785.1 Cabassous unicinctus
AACCCTACCCCTAAAACAAAACCTAAACCTAAACCTAAAACCTAACCCTAACCCTTATCATTACCTTTATCCTAACCCTAGCCATGTGTTCACTTGTGAGTGAAAGCAAGTGCATAGCAGCCAAACAAACCCTAACACTAAAACTAAACCCTTCCTCTAACCGTAACCCTTACCCTAAATTAACCCTAAACCTAACCTAACCACAACCCTTATCCTAACACTAAACAAACACTTACCTTAACCCTCACACAAAACCCTAATCGTAACCTAAACCTGACCTTAAACTAACACTAACCCTATGCCTAAACCTAACCCTTAACCCCAATGCTGAGCAAACTGTAATCCTAATGCTAACTTTAACCTTAAACCTAACCCATAAACTAAACCGAACCCTAATCATAACCCTAACCCTAATCTTAAGCCTAACCCTAAATCTAACCCTTAACCCTATCCCTAACCCTAAACCTAATGCTAACCCTAAACTAACACGAACCCTAAACCTAAAGCTAACCCTAACCTAACCAGAACTTTAAAGCTAGCCATAACTGTAACCCTAAGCCTTACCATAAACCTAAACCTAAACCTAACCCTAAATCCTAACCCTAAACTTACCAACCCTTACCCTAACACTAACCCTAAGCCTAGGCATAACACTAATCCTACAATAACCCTAAACCCTAATCCTAACATATCCTTAAACCTTACCCTAAAAATTACCCTAACACTAACCATAACCATAAACCCTAACCCTGACCAAACCATAAACCCTAAAATTAACCTTAACTGTAACCTTAATACTAACCCTAAACCTAAGCCTAACCCAAAGTCTAACAATAACCATTTCCCTAACTCTAACCCTACACATTAGACTTAACCCAAATCCTAACCCTAACCCTCACACTAACCCTAACCATAATCCTATCTAATTGTATGTTCACATGTGAGTGAAATCAAGTGCAAAACAAGCAATCAAACCCTATCCCTAACTCTAAACCTAACCCCAACCCTAACTCTAATCCTAACCCAATCCTAACCCTTACCCTAACACTTACCCTATGCCTAAACCTTAATCGGAACCCTAAACATAACCCTAACCCTAACCTAAACTTAACCCAAACCCTACCCTAATATAGCCATAACCTTAACCCTAAACCAAATCCTAACCTGAACTCTAACCTTAACCCTCACCGTGAACCCTAACACTAACCTTCCCTAAACCTAACCATAACCCTAACTCTAACATTAACCAAAACCCTAAACTTTAGCTAATCCAAACTCTAACCCTAATCCTAACACTAATCCTACACCCTAACCCTAACTCTAACACTAAACCTAACCCGAATCCTAAACTAACCAAATCCCTAACCCTATCTGTAAACATAAACCTAAGCCAAACCTTAAACCTAACACTAACACTAATCCAAACGCTAAAACTAACCCCAAATTCTACCCCTAACTCTAACCCTAAACCTAACACTAAACACTATCCCTAACCCTAAACCTAAACCTAACCCTAACCCTAACGTAACCCTAACCAAAATCCTAACCCTAACAATAACCCTAACACTAACCCTAAACTCTAACCATAACCTTAAACATAAACTTAACACTAAACCCTATTCCTAACCCTAACTCTAACCCTAACCTAACCCTAACTGTAACCCTAATGCTAAACCTAACATTAACCCTAACACTAAAACTATACCCTAACTCTAACCTAAACCTAATCCTAAACCTAACATTAAGCCTAACCCTAAGACTAACACTAAGCCTAACCATAACCCTAACTGAAACTCTAAACCTAAACCCTATTCCTAACTTAACCCTAACCACAACCCCAAACCTCAAACTAACCCTAACACTAACCGTAAACCTAACCTACCCCAAACCCCATCACTAAATCTAACCCTATCCCTAAACCTAACAATAAATTTAACCTAATCTAACCCTTAACCTAATCCTAACCTGCCACTAACCCTAATGTTAACCCTAACCCTAACCTAATCTGAACCCTAAGATAACCCTAAATCTAACAATAACCCTAACCCAAACCCAAACCTTATACCTAACCTTAATCCTAAACCTAACTGTAACCTGAACGCTAACCATAATTTTAAACTTAACCTCACCCAAACAATAACCTAACCCTAATCCTAAACCAAACTTATCCCTAAACCTAAATGTAACCTTAAACGTAAGGCTAGTCCTAACCAAACCCTAACATTAACCTAACCCTAAACATAACCTAACATTTCACCTAACCCTAACACTTAACCTGAAACTACCCTAAACTTAAAACTAACCCTAAACCCTAACCCTACCCTAACCATAACCATAACCATACCCTTAAGCTAGTGCAAGTTCTAACCTTAAAATTAACCATAACACTAACCCTAAACCTAACCTAAACCTAACCCTAACCCTAACCCTAATTCTAAACCCTAACCCTTATGCTAATCCTAACCCTAAACTTAAACCACTGCATTGGCTTAGAATTAGATAATAACCTTATGTTCACATGTGAGTGAAAGCAAGTGCATAGCAGCCAATCAAACCCTAATGCTAGCCCTAACCCTAAACAAGACGCTAACCCAAAACCGTAAACCTAATCTTAACACTAACTCTAAACCTAACCCTAACCCTAAACTAACCCAAATCCTAAACTAACCCTAACCCTAAACCTAACGCTAAACCAAACGCTAACATTATCTCTAACCATAACCCTAATCCTAACCCTAACTTTAATGTAATGCTAATCTTAAATGTAACCCTAAACCTAACCTACTTCTAACCCTAAAAATAAACTTAAACCTAATCCAAATGTAACTTTAATCGTCACCCTAAACCCTAACCCTAGTCTTACCCTAAACCTAACCATTACCATAAAACTAACCCTGAACTCTTTTCCCAACCCTAACCCTAAACCTAACCCTAAACATAAACCCTAACTGTAACCAAACCCTAACCTTAACACTAACCAAACACTAACCATAACCCTAACACAAAATCTTACCCCTAAACCTAACCCTAACCCTAACACTAACCGTGTGTTCACATGGGAGTGAAAGCAAGTGCATAGCAGCCAAACAAACGCTAACCCTAACAGAAACCCTAAAACTAAAACCCACCCTAAAGTTTAACCCTAACCCTAACCGTAACACTAACCGTAACTAAAACTTAACCCTAATGCTAAACTTAACACTAGCCAAACCCGAACCCAATGTAAACCTAAAACTAACACTAACATTAACCCTAACCCTAACCCAAAACATAACCCTTCCCTAACCCTAACACTAACTCTAGCACTATCACTAACTGTAACCCAACCCTAAACCCTAACCCTAACACTAACCCTAACCCCAACCCTAACCCTAACCGTGTGTTCAAATGTGAGTGAAAGCAAGCCATAGCAGCCAAACAAACCCTAATTCCAACCCTAACCCTAACGCCAACCCTAATTCTAACCCTAACCTTACACACTAACCCTAATCCTAAATCCTAACCCTAACAAAACCGAACCCTAACCCTAACGCTCACCCTAACCTTAAACGCTAACCCTAACACTAATCCTAGCCCTAACCCTAAGCAACTGCATTGGCTTAAACTTAGTTAAAGCTTTGTGTTCACATGTGAATGAAAGCAAGTGCTTAACACACAAACACACCCTAACACCAACCCTAACCCTAACCCTAACCTAACACTAAACTTAACCATAAGCTTAACACTGACACTAATCTGAACCCTAACCTTAAACACTAATCCTAACCTAACCCTAACAATAATACTAATGCTCACTCTAAGCCTAACCCTAATCCTACCTCTTACCCTGAGCCTTAACCCTAACCAATCCGTAAACCTAACACTAACCCTAACACAAGCCTAACCCCAACACTAACCAAAACCTAACCCTAACACAAACACAAACACTGACTCTAAACCCTAACCCTAAACACTAACTGTAACCCTAACCCTTACCTTAACCCTCAGACTAAACCCTAAACCTAACACTAACACTAACCCTATCCCTAAACCTAAACTAAACATGACCCTAACCCTAAACAAAACCATAATACTAAACATAACACTAAACTGAAACCTAACCCTAAACCCTGAACTTAAACTAATGCTAATGCTAAACGAAACCTAAACCTATTCTTAACGCTAACACTAAGCCTAATACTAACCCTAAACCTCACCCTAAACCCTGAACCTAACCTAACCCTAACCCCAACTCTAACTCTAACCTTTACCTAAAACCCTAACTCTAACGCTAATCTAACCACAACCCTAACCTTAAACCTAACCCTAACCAAACCCTAACCCTAACGTTAACCTTAACCCTTACCTAATCCTATCCCTAACTAAGCCCTAAAAATCCTTACCCTAACCCTAACCCTAATCCAAACTCTAAACATAGCCTAACCCTAACCCTAACCAAAACCCTAAACCTAAACCCTAACCCTATACTAAACCTAACCTTTACTCTAACACTATCCCTAAAACTAATCCTAAACCCTAACCCTAACCTAAACTTAACCCAACCCTCAATCTAACCTTAACCAAAAACCCTAACCCTAACACTAAATCTAACCCTAACCCTAACCTAACCCTAACCTAAACCTAACACTAACCCTAACCCAGACCCTAACCCAAAACTAACCTTAACCCTAAACCTAACCCTAACTCAAATGCTAGTCCTAACCCTAATCTTAACCTAACCCTAAACCTAAACTAGCCCTAAGCCTAAACCTAAACCTAACCCTATCCTTACCCTGATTCTAATTGTAACTCAAATGCTAGTCCTAAACCTCACCCTAATGCTAACACTAACGCTAACCTAACCCTAACTCTAACCTAACCCTTAACCTAACCCTAACACAAACATTAACCCTTACATAACCCTAACACTAAACCTAACCCTAAACCGTACCCCTAACCTAACCCGAACCCTAACACTAACCCTATCTCTTAATGATAAACTAAACCCTAAACGTAGCCCTAAACCTAAAAAATTGCATTGGCTTAGAATTAGTTAAAAGCGTAGTGTTCACATGTGAATGAAAGCAAGGGCATACTAGCCAAAAAAACTTAACACTAATACTAACCCTAAGCCTAACCCTAACCTAAACCTTTCCCTAAATTTAACCTTACCATAAGCCTAACCCTGACACCAAACTGATCCCTAACCCTAAGCCTAATCCTAACCTAACCATAACAGTTATCCCAAACCTCACAGAAACACTAACCCTAAACCTAACATTAAAACCTAGCCCTAATCTCACTCCAACCATAATGCTAACTGTAACCCTATTCCTAACCCTAACCATAACCCTAACCCTTACCCTAAACCCTAAACCTAACTTAACATTAATCCTAGCCATAAACCTAACCCAAACCTAACCACAATGCCAACCTAGACCTGAACCCAACACAAACCGAAATCCTGACCCTAAACCCTAACCATATCCTAACCCTAACACTAACCCCAACCCTAACCCAAGCCGTGTTTTCAGATGTGAGTGAAAGCAAGTTCATAGCATGCAAACAAACCCTAATTCCAACCCTAACCCTAACGCCAACTCTAATTCTCACCCTAACCCTAAACATTAATCCTAACACTAGCCCTAAACCTAAACCTAAACCCTAACCCTAATCCTAAACTTAACCTAACCTAAGCCTGACATAACCCTAAACCTAACCATAAGCCTAAACCTAACACTAACGCGAAAGCTAAACCTTAAACTTAAACCTAAGCTAACCATAACCCTAACCCAACCCTGACCCTAAACCTTACACTCACACTAAGCCTAACACTAACACTTATCCTAACCCTAACCCGAAATCCTAACCATAACCTAACCCTAACCTCAACCCTATATCTAACCTGAACCCCAAACCCTAAACCTAATGCTAAATCTAACCTTAACCTTAACCTTAACTTAACACTATCCAAACACTAACAGAATCGCTAATCCAAACCCTAAGCTAATCCTATCCATAAACTCACACTAAACCTAACCCTGACCCTAAACATAACCCTAACCCAACCCAAACTGTATCCCTAACCTAGCCCTAACTCTAACCCAAAACCTAACCCTAAACCACTGCATTGTGTTATTCTTAGTTAAAAGCCTTGTGTTCACATGTGAGTGAAAGTGAGAGCATAGCAGGCAAAGAAACCCTAACCCTAACCCTAAACCCTAACCCAAACCCTAAGTTAACCCTAAACCTAACCTAACCCTAATACTAACCCTAACCATAAACCAAATCAAGCCATAACCCTAACCATAACCCTAACTTAAATGCTACTTCAGACCAAAACCCTATCCTTAAACTAACCTAACCCTAACCCTAACCCTAACCCTAAATCTAACCCTGCCCTAACTTTAATCCTAAACATAAACCCTAACAATTCCCTAACCATAACCCTAAATGTAATCCTAACCCTAAAGTTAGTTCTTACCCAAACCCTAATGCTCACTCTAAACCCTAACCCTGACCTAACACTAACCTAACCCTATCTCAAAACCTAACCATAACCATAAACCCTAACCCTAATCCTAATCCTTGCCCTAACCCTAAACCCCTGCATTGGCTTAGAATTACTTAAAAGCCTTGATTTCACATGTGAGTGAAAGCAAGTGCATAGCAGCCAAACAAACCTTAACCATAAACCTAACCTTAACCCTAATCCTAACCCTAATTGTAACACTAACCCTAACCCTCACATAACCCTATCCCTAAAATAACCCTAAACCTAACCCTAACCCTTAACCAAACCCCAACCTTAACCCTATCCCTAACCCTAACCCAGCACTAACGCTATTCCTAACCCTAAACTTAACCAAAACCTAACAATAACCCTAAGGCTAAATTTAAACTCTCACCATTATTCTAGACCTTATCCTAAACCACCACATTGGCTTAGAATTTGTTAAGAGCCTTGTATTCACATGGGAGAGAAAGCACATGCATACCATCCAAACAAACCCAAACCCTATCTCTAAACCTAACCCAACCCTAACCCTAACCCTAACACTAACACCACAGTTACACTAAGCCTAAACCTAATGCATACCCTAAACTTTAATCTTAATCCTAACTCTAAATCTAAACCCTAATGCTAACACTTACCTAACCCTAACAGTAACACTAACCTAATCCCTGACCCTAAATCCTAACTCTACCCTAACCCTAACTCAAACACTAACACTAAACCTAACCATAAACCTTAACCCTAACCCTAACTCTAATCCCTAAACTTATTCCTAAAGGTATCTCTAACCCTAACCCTTACCCTAACGCTAACCTAACCCTAATACAAACCATAAGATTAAACCAAACCCTAACCTTAACCATAACCCTAATCCAAACACTAAACCTAACGCTACTCCTAACCTTAAACCTAAACCTAACCTAACTGAAACCCTACATAACACTACACCTAAACTTAACCCTAAATTTAACACTACCCTAAACTTTACCTAACCCTAAAGCCTAGCACCACCCTTACCCTAACACTAAACATAACCCTAAACCAAAACCCTAACCCTAACCAAACCCAAATCTTTACAATAACCTAACACTAACACATACCATTACCCTAAACTCTTACACTAATCCCTAAACCTACCCTAACACTAACATTAACACTAACCATAAAACTTATCCCTAACCCTAACAGTGTGTTCATATGTGAATGAAAGCAAGTGCATAGCAGCCAAACTAAACCTAACCCTAACCCTAAACTTATCACTTACCCCAACACTGAATCTAACCCTAAACCAAAACCCTAACCCTAACCCTAAGCCAAACCTAACCCCAACATTTACCTAAACCTGGACCTAAAACAAACCCAATTCCTGACCCTAAATCCTAACCCTAAACCATAAACTTATCCTAACCCTAACCCTAACCGTGTGATCAAATGTGAGTGAAAGCAAGTCCATAGCAGCCAAACAAACCCTAGCTCCAACCCTAACCCTAAAGCCAACCCTAATTCTAAACTAACCCTAAACACTAATCCTAACTCTAACCCAAACATTTAAGGCTAAGCCTAAAATCTAAACCTAACCTTAACCCTAACCTAACCGTAACTCTAACTCTAAAACTAACCATAAGACTAACCCAAACACTAACCTGAAAGCTAAGCCTAAAACCTAAACCTAACCCAACCCTAACCCTAACCCAACACTAACCCTAACGCTAACATTAAGTCTAACACAAACCCAACCCTAACATTAAAACTAAAAACTAACCATAACCTAACCCTAACCTCAACCCTAACTCTAAACTTAACTCTAAAATCTAACCCTAATGCTAAATCTAACCCTAACCCTAACCTTCACCTAACCCTAACAAAACGCTAACACTAATGCTACTCCTAACCCTAAACTAGTCCTATCCCTAACCTAACCATAAACCTAAACTAAGCCTAACCCTATACCCAACGCAAAGCATAAAACTAAACAAACCCTAAACCTAAGTCTAGCCCTAACCCTAAACCACTGCATTGGCTTATACTTAGTTAAAACCTTGTGATCATATGTAAGTGAGAGCAAGAACATAGCAGCCAAACAACCCCCAAACCTAACCCTAAACCCAAAACCTAACCCTAAGCCTAAACTGTAACCATAACCATAACCCTAATCTAACCCGAAACCTAACATAACCCTAACCCTAAACCTAACCCTAAACCAAACCTTACCCTAAACTTAACCCTAAACCTAAATCAAATGCTAGTCCTAACTTTAACCCTATCCCAAACCTAACCCTAATGTTAACCTAACCCTATCCCTAACCATAACCATAACCCTAAACCTAAGAGTGCCCTTACCTTAATCCTAACGCTAACCCTAAACCTAAAACTAACCCTAATTCTAATCCTAGCCCTAAATTTAAATGGTGCATTGGCTTAGAATTAGTGAAAAGATTTGTGTTCACATGTTAGTGAAAGCAGGTGGAGAGCAGCCAAACAAAACCTAACCCTAAAGCTAAGCCAAACCCTAACCCTAACCCTAACCCTAAGCCCTAACTGTAATCGTAACCCTAACTCTAACCCTAACCCTTACCTAAACCTAACCCTAATCGTAACCCTAAAACAAACCCTAAACGGGACCCTAACCCTAACACTAAAGCTAGTCCTAACCCTAAACCTAACCCTAAGCTAACTGCAACCCAAACCCTAACCCTAAGCTCTAACCCTAAACCAAGCCCTACTCCTAAACCACTGCATTGGCTTAGAATTAGTTAAAAGCCTTGTATTCACATGGAAGAGAAAGCAAGTGCATAGCAGCTAAACAAACCCTAAACATAATCCTAACCCTAACCTTAACCTAACCCTAAACTAACCCAAAACCTAACCCTAAACCTAAACCAAAACCTAACCTTAAAACTATCCCTAGCCCTAACCTTAACACTAACGCTACTCCTAACATTAACCCTAACCCTGACATAACCCAAATCCTTATGTAACTCCGACCCTGACCTTAATCCTAAACCTAGCACTACCTTACCCTTAAACCTTATGCTAAACCCTAACACTACCCTTACACTAACCCTAAAACTAACAGTAACCCTAAACTCTAACCCTGACCCTAACTCTAAAACTAACCCTAACCCTAAACCCTATCCCTAACCCTAACCTTAACCTAACCCTAACACTAACACTAACATTAACACAAACACTTACACTTAACTCTAACCGTAACCATAACCATAATCCAGCCTTAAACTCTATCCCTAACCCTAACCCTAACCCAAAACTAACTCTAACTCTAGCCCTAACCCTAACCCAAAACCCAACCCTAAACCTAACCCAAAACCCTAATCTTAGCCTAAACATAAACCTAACCCTAATGTTAACTCTATCCTTTAGCCTAACCATAACACTAACCTAAACCCTAACCCTAAACCCTATTCTTAACCTAACCCTAAACAAACCCTAACCCTCACCCTAACCCTAACCCTAACTGTAAACCCTAACACAAACCAAACCCCAGATAAAGCTAACCCTAACCATAACCTTAATCCTAAACCTTCCCCTAACCGTAACCCTCACCTTAACCTGAACTTAACACTAAACGCAACCCTATCCATAAGCCTAACCATAACCCTAAAGCAAAACTAACCCAACCCAAAACCTAACCTAACCCTAACCCAAAACCTATCCCATACCAAACCCTAACCTGAACCCTAACCCTAACACTTACTTATGCCTAACACTAACATAACCTTAACCCTAACCCAAACCCAAACTCTGACCCTAAACCCTAACCCTAAACCTAAACCTACCCTAAACCTAACCCTAACCCTATCCCAGCAGTGTATTCACATGTGAGCAAACGGAAGTACGCAGTAGCCAAACAAAGCCTAACTTCAACCTTTAGCCTAACACCAACACTAACTCTCACACTAACAATAAACACTAAACCTAGCCTTAAACCCTAACTCAAACCTAACTCAAACCCCAACCCTAATTCTAAAACTTACCCTAAACCTTAACCCTAACCCTAAATCTAAACCTAAACCTAACCTTAAACCTAACCTTATCCAAACCCAAAACCTAATGTTACCCTAACCTAAACCGAACCATAGATAACCCTAAACGTAATCCTAAAACTAACCCCAACCCTAACCAAACCCTAACCCTAACACTAACCCTAACCCTTACCTAACCCTAACACTAACCCTAACACTAACACTAATCTTAACCCTAAACCCTAAACATAACCTAACCAGAACCCTAAACCTAACACTAACGCTAACCCTAACCCTAAATGCTAACCCTATCCTTAATTATAGTCCTAAACGTGAACAACTGCATTGATGTAGAATTAGTCAAAATCCTTGTGTTCACATGTGAGTGAAAGCAAGTGCACTGCAGCCAAACAAACCCTCACACTCAGCTAACCCTCACCCTAACCTTAAGCTAAACCTAACCCTAAACCAAAACCTAACCATAATCCTAACACTGACACTAACCCGTACCCTATCCCTAAACCCTAATCCTAAACTAACCCAAAGTGTAAACCTAACCTTCACACTAACCCTAACCCAAACCCTAAACCTAACAAAACCCAACCACAATGCTAACCGTAACCCTAATCATAACGCTAACCATAACCATAATCTTAACACTAACCCTAACCCTAACCATTACCCTAAACCCTAAAAATAACCTAAACTTAACCCGAACACAATCCCTAACTCAAACCTAACCCCAAAACTAACCTAAACTTGAACCTAACACAAACCCAATCCCTGACCCTAAACCCTAAACCTAAACCCTAACCCTATATCAATCCTAACACTAACTCTAACCTTAACCCTAACCGTGTGTTCAAATGTGAGTGAAAGCAAGTCCATAGCAGCCAAACAAACCCTAACTCAAACCATGACCCTAACACTAAACACTAAACTAATTCAAACCCTAACCCTAAACACTAACCCTAATTCTAGCCTTAACTTTTACCCTAAGCATAAACCCTGACCCTAACACTAACCCTAACCCTAACTTAACTGTAACCCTAAACCTAAACCTAACCATAAGCCTAACCCTAACACTAACCCGAAAACTAACCGTAAATCCTAAACCTAAACAAACCATAACCCTAACCCAAGACTAACCTTAACCCTAACATTAACCATAAGCCTAACCCAAACCCGAAACCACTGCATTGGCTTGTACTTAGTTAAAAGCCTTGTCTTCACATGTGAGTGAGAGGAAGAGCATAGCAACCAAACAAGCAAAACCCTAACCCTAAACCTAATATAACCCTAAACCTAACCTTACCATAACCCTAACCCTAATCTAAAACTAACCCTTACCATAACCCTAACACTAAAGCTTTTACTAACCCTAAAACTAACCCTAAGTTAACCATAACCCTAAACCTAAACCATAACAATAATCCTAAACCACTGCATTGGCTGAGAATTAGTTAAAAGTCTTGTGTTCACATGTCAGTGAAACAAGTGCATAGAAGCCAAACAAACACTAACACTCACCCCAAACCTAACCGTAAAACTAACTTAATCCTAAACTTAACTCCAAAACAAACCATAATTCTAAAACTGACACTAACCTGAACGCTAACGCTAAACCCTAATCTAAACTAATCCTAGCAGTAACCCTAACTCTTACACTAACCCTAACCCAAAACCTAGCCCAAAACAAATCCCAACCATAACATTAAAACGTAACCCTAAGCCTAACCTGAAACCTTACCCTAACCCTAAACCTATACCCTAAATCTTACCAAACCCTAACCCTAAACCTAACACTAACCCAAACATAACTCCAAGACTCACCTAAACCTGACCCTAGCGCCAACCCAAATCCTGACCCTAAATCCAAACCCGTAATCCTAAGCCTATCCTACCACTAATCCTATCCCTCAAGCTACCCATATCCCTGTGTTCAATTGTGAGTAAATTAAGTCCATAGCAGCCAAACAAACACTAACCCCAACCCTAACCTTAATGCCAACCCTAATTCTAACCCTATACCTAAACACTTACCATAACTCTAAACCTAAACTTAACACAAAGCCTAAACCCTAACCCAAACAATAACCCTAACCCTAACCTAACCCTAACCTCAAACCTAAACCTAACCATAAGCATAACCCTAACACATACCCGAACATGAGCCCTAAATCCTAACCCAAACCTTAAACATAACCCTACCCCTAAGGTAACCCTAACCATAACCTAACCCTAACTCTAACTCAAATGCTAGTCCTAACCCATCCTTAACCCAAAGGTATCCCTAAAGCTTCCCTAACCCTAACCCTAAACGTAAACCTAACCCTAAAGCTAGTCCTAAACCTAACCATAACGCAAACACTAAACCCTAACCCTGACCTAACAATAACACTAATCCTAACCCTAAACTTAACCCTAACCTTTTCCCTAACACTAAACATAACATTAACGCTAGTCATAACTCAAAATCCTACCCTACCCTAACCCTAACCTTAACACTAAACCATAACACTAATCCTAGCCATAAACCTAAGCCACTGCATTGGCTTAGAATTAGTTAAAAGCCTTGTATTCATGTGGGAGAGAAAGCAAGTCCATAGCAGCCAAATAAACCCTAAACCTAACACTAAACCTAACCATATCCCTAACCATAACACCAAACCCTAACACTAATCCTAACCCTTATTCGAACCCTAACCCTAACCCTAACATAAGATTAAAGCTATCCTAAACATAACCCTAACCCTAAACATAATCCAAACCCTAACATTAACCATAATTCTAACCCTAACCCTAACACTAACACTACTCCTAACACTAACCCTAAACCTAACCTAACCCTAAACCTTAACTAACTCTAACCGTAAACTTAACCTAAACTTACCCTACCCCAAAATAAATCCTAACCGCAATACCTAACACCACCCTTTCCCTAACACTAAATTTAACACTAACCCATAACTCTAACCTTAAACTTAACCCTAACACTAAAACTAAACCCTATCTCTAACCCTAACCCTAGGCCTAACTTAGCAATAACCTTAACCCTAAACCTAACCCTAACCCTAACCATAAGCCCTAACCCTAACCAAACCCCATGATAACGCTAACTCTAACCATAACCCTAATCTTAACCCTAACCCTAAACCTAAACCTATCCCTAACCTTACCCTAAACCAAACTCTAACTGTAACCCTAACCCTATCCCTGAACCTAAACCTCACCCTAACCCTAACCCTCACCCTAACCCTAAACCAAACACAAAACCCTAACCCTTACCAAACCCTAACCCAAATCTTAACCCTAACCCAAACTTTACTGTAACACTAAACTAAAACTTACTGTAATCCAAACACAAAACTTGACCCTAAACCCTAACCCTAAAACCTAAACCTACACTAACCCTTACCTTAACCCTAACGCTAACCGTGTGTTCACTTGTGAGTGAAAGCAAGTGTGTAGCAGCCAAACGAACCCTAACCCGAACGCTAATCTGAACGCCATCTCTAACACTCACCCTAACAATAAACCATAACCCATACCCTAAACCTTAACACTCACCTAAACCAAACCCGAACACTAATTCTAACCCTAACCCTAAACCCTAAACCAAATCCTAAATCTAAACCTAACCCTAAACCTAACCCTACCCTAAATTTACGCTAATGCTAAACCCAAACCCTACACTTACCCTAACCCTAACCATAATCATAAATCTAAAACTAAACTCTAATCCTAAACCAAACCCTAACACAAACCTTAAACACTCACCATAACCAAACTCTAGGGATTACACTAATTTCACCCTAACACTAACCAGAACCCTAAACCTTAACCCTACCCTAACACTAACCCTAAAACTATACCTTAACTCTAACCCTAACCCTGCCCCTCACCCTAACCATGTGTTCACATGTGATTGAAAGCAAGTGCATAGCAACCAAACAAACCCTAACACAAACCCTAACCCTAACCCGAATCTAAACCAAACTGTAACCCTAAATCTAAACTTAAACCTAAACAAAAGACAAACCCTAAACCTAATCCTAACCAAACCCTAAACCTAATGCTAACGCTAACCCTAACCTAAACCTAACCCAAAGCTAAACCTAAACTTAACCCTAAACCGAACCCAAAACCTGTCCGTAACCTTACACTAATCCTAAACCTAACCCTAATCCTAACTCTAACTATAACAATAAACCTAAACACTAACACTAACCCTAATCCTAAACCTTACCCTAAACCACTGTATTGGCTTAGAATTAGTTAAAGCCTTGTGATCACATGTGAGTGAAATCAAGTGCATAGCAGCCAAACAAACCCTAAACCTAACCTTAACCCTAACATCAACCCTAACCTTAAAACTTAACGCTAAACCAAATCCTAACCCCAAAACAAACCCAAACCTAAAACTAACCCAAAACCTAACCCTAATGCTTGTCCTAACCCTAACGCTAACCTAACCATAACCCTAACCTAACCCTAACCCAAACCCTAAACCTAAACTTAACCCTACACTAAACTTAATCCTAACCCTACTCTAACACTAACCCTAACTCTGAGAGTAAACATAATGCTAGTCCTACCCCTAATTCTATCGCTAACTATAAACCCTAACACTAACCTAACCCTAACCCTAACTTAATCTTAGCCCTAAACTTAACCCTAAATCTAAACCTAAAGTTAACCCTACCCTAAACTTAAACCTAAACCTAAACCCTAACTCCACCCTTAGCTTAACCCTAACCCTAAACCTAGTCCTAACACTAAACTCAACCCTATCCCTAAACCTAAACCTAAACGATGCCCTAAACCCTTACTGTAAGCAAACCCTAACCCTAACAGTAACCTAACCCTAACACTAACCCTAACCCAACCCTAACCCTAAACCCTATCCCTACCCTAACCATAACACTAACACTAACCCTAAACCTTAAACCTAACCCAAACCCAACCTGAACTGTGTGTTCACATGTGAGAGAAAGCAAGTGCACAGCAACCACACAAACCCTAACCCCAAAACTAACCCTAAGCCCAACCCTAATACTAACCATAATCTTAAACCTAACACTAAACCTAACACTAACCCTAACCTAACCCTAAACCTACCTCAAAATTCACCAAAACCCTAATGCTAACACTAAACCTATCACTAACCCTAATCCTAACAATAAACCTAACCAAGAACCCTAACCGTAACTTAACCCTAACCCTAATCCTAACACTAACCATATCCCTAAACCCTAACCCTAATGAAATTCTAACCCTAACTCTAACCCTAACCATAACTTAACCCTAACCCTAACATTACCATAAACCTAAGGTAACCTAACCTAACCTTAACACTAACCTAACCCTAAATCTAAACCTAACCATAAACCCTAACACTAACTTGACCCTAACACTGACCTTAAACCTGACCATAAACCTAGCACTAGTCCTAAGAATAACCCTAACCCTATGTTAACCCTAACACTAACCTAACGCTAACACAAACCCTAAACCTAAAAATGAACCTACCATAACTTTAATCCTAAACTTAAACCCTAAACTTACCCTTAGTTTAACCCTAACACTAAACCTAACCCTAAATTCTAACCTTAAACCTAACCCAAACCCTAAACCAAACCATAAACCTTAACTGTATCAAAGCCTAACCGTAACACTAACCTAAACCTCACACTAACACTAACACTAACCCTAACAATAAACCCTAACACTAATGCTAACCGTTTTTCTAAACACTAACTCTAAACACTAACCCTACCTAACACTAAACCTAACCCTAACCTTCACCATAACCGTGTGTTTTCATGTGAGTGAAAGCAAGTGCATAGCAGCCAAACAAATAAGAATCTTACTCACCTTTCAAATTTTAATTAACTACTGCATTCACAGAGGGTTAGATTAAACCAGTGTCTTGAAGTTGATTGTAAGTGAATACACATGCAAAGCAGCCAAAGAAATAAGTTTCTTTTTTGGTTTATTAAACAATAGAACTCCCGGCATTCAGCCAGCATTAGGGAAAAGCAGTGTTTTCAAGTTGACTGCAAGTGAAAACACGTGCAAGGCAGTGTAAGAAACAAGAAACTTACTTAGATTACAAAGGGGAAGAGACTGCAGTTTTGGCATATTAAAAACAGTGTTTTGATATTTGTTGTAAATGAAAACAACGCCATAGTTTACAATGTAATGAGTATATTCCTTAGTTTTAAAAAGTGGAGTAAACAGGGATTGGCATAGCATTAGAGAAAAACAGTGTTTTTACATTGATAATGAGTGAAAGCAAGCATACAGGAGCCAAAAATGCACGTATCTTCCTTAACTTTCAAAGTTGAATTAACTCCTGCAACCAGAGCGTCTTGTGTAAAACCAGTTTTTGAAGATGATTTTAGGTGAAGATACATTCATAGCAAACAATAAAAAGCAAATCTTTTTTACGTTTGTAAAGTGAAGAAATCACTGCATTGGATTAACATTAGGTAAAAGCCGTGTATTGACATGTGAGTGAAAGCAAGTGCAAAGCAGCCAAATAAACATGAATCTTACTTACCTTTCAAATTTGAATTAACTACTGCATTCGCAGAGATTTAGGATAAACCAGTGTTTTGAAGTTGATTGTAAGTGAATACACATGTGAAGCATCCAATGAAACAAGTTTACTTTTTGGTTTTCTAAACAAAGCAACTCACTGAATTCAGTCAGCTTTAGGGAAAAGTAGTGTTTTCAAGTTGATTGTCAATGAAAACACATGCAGAGCAGTGTAAGAAACAAGAATCTTAGATTTCAAAATTGAAGAAACTGCAGCTTTGGCATAGTAAAACAGTGTTTTGAAAACTGAAGAAACCCGTTCTTTGGCATAGCATTAGGGTAAAGCAGTGTTTTTACATTGATAATGAGTGAAATCACGCGTATAGCAGTAAAACAAAGAAGTATCTTACTTAACTTTCAAAGCTGAATTAACTCCTGTATTCACAGTGAGTTAGGTAAAACAAGTTTTTTCAAGATGATTTTAGTGAAAACACATGCATAGTAGCAAATAAAACACAAATCTTATTTAGGTTTGTAAAGTGAATCTTACTTACCTTTCAAACTTAAAGGTAAACAATAGCATTAGGTAAAAGCTGTGTGTTGAGATGTGTGTGAAAGCAAGTGCATAGCAGCCAAACAAACAAGAATTATACTTAGCTTTCAAACTTGAAGAAGCTACTGCATTCACAGGGATTTAAGTGAAATCAGGATCCTCAAGTTGATTGTGTGGGGCTACACATGCAAAGCAGGCAATGATACAAGTTCCTTTTATGGTTTTCTAAACCAAAAAGCTCACTGAATTAAGCCAGTGTTAGGGAAAAAGATATTTTTCAAGTTGATTGTAAGTGAAAACACTTGCATAGCAGTGTAAGAAACAAGAATCTTACTTAGATTTCAAAAGTGAAGAAACTACACCTTTGGCATAGTAAAAGCAGTGTTTTGATATTCATTGTATGGGAAAAGAAAGGCAGAGCTGCCAATGTAATGAGAATATTGCTTAGTTTTGAAAACTGAAGAAACCAGTAATTTGGCATAGCTTTAGGGAAAAGCAGTGTTTTCAAGTTGATTGTCACTGAAAACACTTGCAGAGCAGTGTAAGAAACAAGAACCTTAGATTTCAAAAATGAAGAAACTGTAACTTTGGCATAGTAAAAGCAGTGTTTTGAGATTCGTTGTAAGTGAAAACATGGCAAAACTACCAATGTAATGAGTATATTGTGTAGTTTTGAAAACTGAAGGAAGCAGTGCTTTGCCGTAGCATTAGCGTAAAGCAGTGTTTTTATATTGATAATGAGTGAAAACAAGCTCAAAGCAGCCAAACCAACAGATATCTTAGATAACATTCAAAGTTGAATTGCCTCCTGCATTCACAGCAACTTAGGTACAACCAGTGATTTCAAGAAGATTTTTAGTGAAAACACCTGCATAGCAGCAAATAAAAAACTAATCTTATATAGGGTTTTAAAGTGAAGAAACCACTGCTGTTGCTTAGCTTAAGGTAAATTCGTGTGTTGACATGTGAGTGAAAGCAAGTGCATAGCAGGTAAACAAATGAAAGTCTTACCTTTCAAACTTGTAGTAACTACTTCATTCACAGAGAGTTAAGTGAAACGAGGGTCTTGAAGTTGACTGAAACTGTATACACATGCAAATGAAAAAAAGTTTCTGTTTTGTTTTTCTAAAACAAATAACTCACTGCATTCAGCCAGTGTTAAGGAAAAGTAGTGTTTTAGAGTTGATTGTTAGTGAAAACATGTGCGTAGCAGTGTAAGAAAAAAGAATCTTACTTAGATTTCTAAAGTGAAGAAACTATAGTTATGGCATAATAAAAGCAGTGTTTTGACATTCGTTGTATGTGAAAAGAAAGGAATAGCTGCCAATGTGATGAGTATATTGCTTAGTTTTGAAAACTGAAGAAACCAGTAATTTGGCATACCATTAGGGAAAAGCATTGTTTTTACATTGATAATGAGTGAAAGCAAGCTAATAGCAGCCAAAGAAACAATTATCTTACTTAACTTTCAAAGTTGAATTAACTCCAGCATTCACAGTATACTTGGTAAACCAGTGTTTTGAAGATGATTTAAAGTGAACACACAAACATAGCAGCAAAAGGAACAGAAATATTATTTAGGTTTGTAAAGTGAGGAAATTCCTGAATTGGCTTAGCATTAGGTAAAATCCGTGAGTTGACATGTGACTGAAAGCAAGTGTATAGCAGCCAAATAAACAAGAATATTTCTTAACTTTCAATCTTGAAATAACTACTGCATTCTCAGAGAGTTCAGTGAAACAAGTGTCTTGAAGTTGATTGTAAGTGAATACACATGCAAAGCAGTCAAAGAAATATGTTTCTTTTTTGGTTTTCTAAACAAAGAACTCACTGCATTCAGCTAGCTTTATGGAAATGCAGTGATTTCAAGTTGATTGTAAGGGACAACACGTACATAGCAGTGTAAGAAACAAGAATTTTAGATTTCAAAATTGAAAAACCTGCTGCTTTGGCATTGTTAAAGCAGTGTTTTGACATTCGTTGTAATTGAAAACAAGGGTAAAACTGCCAATGTAATGAGTATATTGCATAGTTTTGAAAACTGAGAAAGCAGTGCTTTGGCGTAGCATTAGTTTAAAGCAGTGTTTTACATTGATAATGAGTGAAAAACAGCGCATAGCAGCCAAATAAAGAAGTATTTTAATTAACATTCAAAGTTGAATTAACTCCTGCATCCACAACTATTTAGGTAAAGCCAGTGTTTTCAAGATGATTTTTAGTGAAAACTACTGCATAGCAGCAAATAAAACACAAATTTTATTTAGGTTTGTGTAGTGAAGAAACCACTGCATTGGATTAGCATTAGGTAAAAGCCGAGTTTTTACATGTGAGTGAAAGTAAGTGCATAGCAGCCAAACAACCAAGAATCCAACTTACCTTTCAAACTTGAAGTAAGTACCGCATTCACAGAGAGTTAAGTGAAATCAGGGTTTTGAATTTGATTGTGAATGAATACACATGCAAAGCAGCCAATGAAAAAAGTTTCTCTTTTGGTTTTCTAAAACAAAGCACTCGCTGCATTCAGCCAGCGTTAAGGAAAAGAAATGTGTTCAAGTTGATTGTAAGTGAAAACATGTGCATAGCAATGTAAGAAACAAGAATCTTACTTATATTTCAAAGGGAAGAAACTGCTGTTTGTCCTAGTAAAAGCAATGTTTTGACATTCGTTGCAAGTGAAAATAGTTCCAAAACTGCCAACATAATGAGTATATTCCTTAGTTTTGAAAACTGAAGAAACCAGTGCTTTGGCACAGCATTAGGGAAAAGCAGTGTTTTTAAATTGATAATGATTGAAAGCAAGTGCAAAGCAGCCAAACAAACAAGTATCTTACTGAACTTTCAAACATGAAATAACTCCTGCATTCACAGCGTGTTAGGTAAAGCAAGTGTTTTGAAGATGACTTTATGTGAAAATGCATGCATAGCAGTAAAAAATTTTTTTTTTAATTTAGGTTTGTAAAGTGAAGAACCACTGCATTGGTTTAGCCTCAGGTAAAAGCCATGAGTTGACATGTGAGTGAAAACAAGTGCCTAGAAGCCAAACAAACAAGAATCTTTCTTAACTTTCAAACTTGAAGTAACTACTGCATTCACAGAGTGTCAAGTGAAACCAGTGTCTGGAACATAATTGTAAGTGAATACCCATGCAAAGCAGACATTGAAAAAAGTTTCTGTTTTGGGTTTCAAAACCATGGAACTCACAGCATTCACCCAGCATTATGTAAACACAGTATTCTCAAGTTGCTTGTAAGTGAAAACGTGTGTAGCAGTGTAAGAAAAAAGAAACTTAATTATATTTCAAAAGGGAAGAAACTGCAGCTTTGGCTTAGTATAAGTAATGTTTTGAGATTCATTGTTAGTGAAAGCAAGGGCAAAATTGCCAATGTAATGAGTATATACCTTAGTTTTGAAAACTGAAGAAACAAGTGATTTGACAAAGAATCAGGGGAAAGCAGTGTTTTTACAGTGATAATGAGTGAAATCAAGCACATAGCAGCCAAACCAACAAGTAAAGACACTTAACTTTCAAAGTTGAATTAATTTTGAAAGTTGAATTAGGTCTTACACTCACAACGAGTTAGGTAAAACCAGTGTTGTGAAGATGATTTAAAGTGAAAACACATGCATAGCAGCCAATAAAACACAAATCTTATTTAGGTTTGTAAAGTGAGAAAACCACTGCATTGCCTTGGCATTAGGTAAAAGCTGTGTGTTGACATACGAGTGAAAGCAAGTGCAAAGCCGCCAAACAAACAAGAATCTTACTTACCTTTCAAACTTGATTAAACTACTGCATTCACAGAGAGTTAGGTGAAACCAGGGTCTTGAATTTGATTATAAGTGAATACCCATGCAAAGCAGCTAATGAATCAAGTTTCTTTTCTGGTTTTCTAAACCAAAGAACTCATTGCATTCTGCCAGCATTAGGGAAATTCTGTGTTTTAAACATGATGCTAAGTGAAAACTTGTGCATAGCAGTGTAAGACACAAGAATCTTACTTACATTTCAAATGGAAGAAATTGCAGATTTGGGAAAATAAAAGCAGTGTTTTGACATTCGTTGAAAATGAAAAAAAGGCAAAGCTGCCAATGTAATGAGTATATTGCTTAGTTTTGAAACCTGAGGAAACCAGTGCTTTGGCATAGCAGTAGGGAAAAACACTGTTTTTTTCATTGATAATTAATGAAAGCAAGTGCATAGCAGTCAAAAAACAAGTATCTTACTCAACTTTCAAAGTTGGGTTAACTCCTGCATTCACAGCGTGTTAGGTAAAACCCGTGTTTTGAAGATGATTTTAAGGGAAAACACATGCATAGCAGCAATTAAAACACAAATCTAATTGAGGTGTGTAAAGTAAAGAAACCACTGCTTTAGCTTAGCGTTAGGTAAAAGTAGGGTGTTGACATGTAAGGGAATGCAAGTGCATAGCAGCCAAAAAAACAAGAATCTTACATACTTGTTAAACATGAAGTAACTACTGCATTCACAGAGAGTGAAGTGAAACCATTGCCTTGAAGTTGATTTTAAGAGAATACACAGGCAAAGCAGCCAATGAAACACTTTTTTTTTTTTTCTAAACCAAGAATTAACTGCATTCAACCAGCATTAGGGAAAATCAGTGGGTGCAAGTTGGTTGTAAGTGAAAACACGTGCATAGTAGTGTAAGAAACAAGAATCATACTAAAATTCCAAAAGAGAAGAAACTGCTGTTTGACATAGTAAAAGCAGTGTTTTGACATTCGTTGTAAGTGAAAACAGTTGCAAAGCTGCCAATGTAATGAGTATATTGCTTAGTTTTGAAAACTGAAGAAACCAGTGTTTTAGCATAGAATTAGGGAAAAGCAGTGTTTTTACATTGACAATGAGTGAAAGCAGGCACATAGCAGCCAAACAAACAAGTGTCTTATTTAACTTTCAAAGTTGAATTAACTCCAGAATTCACAGCGTGTTAGGTAAAACCAGTGTTTTAAAGATGATTTTACATGAAATTGCATAGCAGCAAATGAAACCCAAATCTTATATAGGTTTGTAAAGTCAGAAACCAATGCATTGGCTTAAAGTTAGATAAAATCCATGTGTTTATATGTGAGTGAAAGCAAATGCATAGCACTAAAACAAATCCTAATATTAACCTTAACCCTAACCCAATCCATAACCGTAATCCTTACCCTAACCCTAAAACTAAACCAACACTAAACTCTAACCCTAACTCTAACCCTAACCCTAAAACTAAATATAACTCTTAACTAACATAGCCCTGACATTAGCATAACCCTAAACTTAACCCTAAAAAATTTCTAACCCTAACCTATCAATAACCCTAACCCTAACTCAAAAACCTAACCCTAACCTAAACCTAACACTAACCTTAAAGCCAAACCTGAAACCAAACCCTAAATCTAACCATAACCCTAAACCTAATCCTAAACCTAACCTAACACTAAACCAAACCCTTCCCCTACCCCTAACCCTAACTGTAACCCTAATCATAACTCTAAAACTAACCCAAACCCTAACACTAAAGCTAACACAAATCCTAAACCAAACCACTGCATTGACTTAGCATTAGAAAAAAGCCATGTGTTCACATGAAAGGGTAAGCAAGTGCATAGAAGCCAAGTAATCCCTAACCTTAACCCTAACCATAACCTAACCCTATCCAAATGCCTATCCCTAACCCTAACACTAACTTTAAAACTAACCCTAACCTAAAAATAGCCCTATCCTTACCCAAACCATAGCCTTACTCCAACCTTTAACCTAACCCTATCCCTAATCTATACCTATCCCTAATCATAACCCTAACTCTAACCAAACCCAAACCATAATATAAACCTCACCGTAATCTAAGGCTAAACCTAACCCGAAAACTAATTTCTAACCCTAAACCTAACCCTAAACCAAACCTGGCCATAACCCTAAACCTAACCCTAACCTAAACCTAACCCTAACTCTAAACTAAACCCTTAAACTAACCCTAACCCTAAACCTAAACTAACCTTATCCCTATACCTACACCTCACATTTACATTAACACCAACACTACCTATTACCATAATCCTAAACTTTACCCTTACCATAACCCTAATCAAAACCTAAAATTTATCCTAAACCTATCTCTAACCCTAACCATAAACCTAACCCCAAACTTAAACCACGGCATTAGCTTAGCATTAATTAAAAGCCATGTGTTCACCTGTGAGTGAAAGTAAGTGCATAGTAGTGAAACAAACCCTGACAAAAACATAACCATAACACTAACATAAACCTAACTTAACCCTATCCATAAGCCTAACCCTACCTGTAACACTAAACCTAAGCCTAACCCTAACCTAACTCTAACACTAACCTAACCATAAACCTAACCCTAACCTCTCCCTAACACAAACCCTAAAATAAAACCTAAATCTCACCGTAACCTTACCTTAACCTTTACCCTAACCCTAACCTTAACCATAACCATAACCCTAACCCTAACCTTAAGCCTAAGCCTACCCTAACCATAAACCTAACCCTAAACCTAATGGTAACCTAACAAGAACCCTAAACTTAACCATATCCCTAAATCTTACACTAAATCTAAGCCTAAGCAAAAGCCTAACCCAAAACCCTAACCCTAACCTAACCTTACCCTAACCCTAAACACAAACCCGTATCCTAACCCTAACTATAACCCTAGTCCTCACACGAACTTAACCCTAAACCAAAATTTAATCCTACCCCTACCACTAACCCTAACACTGTCCCTAGCCCTAACAGTAATCTAAACATAAACTTAACCCAAACACTAAGACTAACCCTAACACTAACCATAAACCTAAACCGCTGCATTGGCTTTGCATTAGATAAAATCCCTGTTTTCACATGTGAGTGAAAGCAAGTGCATAGCAGGCAAACAAACCCTAACCCTAACCCTAACCAAGCGCTATCCATAACCCTATCCTTAACCCTAACCCTAACCTTAAACTTAACCCTAACCTTACAGTAACGCTAACCTAACCCTAACCCTAACCTTACTGCAAACATAAACCTAACATTAACACTATTCCAAACCTAACA
>JAQZBX010035303.1:0-24639 GCA_029593785.1 Cabassous unicinctus
GGCCAGCCTGCCCTCACAAGGAGGCTCCGGGAAGTGAACCCGGGGCCTCCCATATGGTAAACGGGAGCTCTATCGATTGAGCCACACCCGCTTCCCTAATTGTGTTATTTGTCTTTTTATTGTTGACTTGTAACATCCCTTTATATATCATGAATATTAGCCCATTATTGGACGTGTGATTTCCAAATATTTTCTCCCATTGAGTCAGCTGCCTTTTCACCCTTTTGACAAAGTCCTTTGAGGTGCAAAAGTATTTAATTTTGAGGAGGTCCCATTTATCTATTTTTTCTTTTGTTGCATGTGCTTTGGGTGTAAGATCCAAGAAACCACCACCTACCACAAGGTCTTGAAGATGTTTGCCTACATTTTCTTCTAGTAATTTTATGGCCCTGGCTTTTATATTTAGGACTTTCATCCACTTTGAGTTGATTTTTGTGTATGGAGTGAGATTGGGGTCCTCTTTCATTCTTTGGTTTTAGATATCCAGTTCTCTCAGCACCATTTGTTGAAGAGACTGTTTTTTCCCCATTAACATGGCTTTGGTATGTTTGTCGAAAACCAGTTGGTCATAGAGGGGAGGGTTTATTTCTGGACTCTCAATTCTATTCCACTGATCAATATGTCTATCTTTATGCCAGTACCATGCTGTTGTCACCACTGTTGCTTTATAATATGTTTCAAGTTCAGGCAGTGAAATTCCTCCCACATTGCTCTTCTTTTTTAGAATGCTTCTAGCTATTCAGGTGTACTTTCCCTACCAAATGAATTTGGTAATTGCCTTTTCTATTTCTGTAAAGTAGGCTGTTGGAATTTTGATTGGTATTACATTGAATCTATAAATCAGTTTGGGTAGGATTGACATCTTCATGATATTTAGTCTTCCAACCCATGAATATGGAATGTTTTTCCATTTGTTTAGGGCTTCATTGATTTCTTTTATCATTGTTTTGTAGTTTTCTGCATATAGGTCCTGTACTTCTTTGACTAAATTGATGCCTAGGTATTTGAGTCTTTTTGTTACTATTGTAAATAGAATTTTTCCCCTGATTTCCTCCTCATATTGTTCAATACTAGTGTACAAAAACTTTACGGATTTTTGCATGTTGATCTTGTATTCTGCCACTTTGCTGAACTCGTTTATTAGCTCAAGTAGCTTTGTTGTAGACATTTCAGAATTTTCTAAATATAGGATCATGTCATCTGCAAATAGAGCTTTACTTTCTCTTTTCCTATTTGGATGCCTTTAATTTTTTATTCTTGTCTAATTGCCCTAGCTAGAACTTCTAGTACAATGTTGAATAACAATGTGACCAATGGTAACAATGGTCATCCTTGTCTTGTTCCTGATCTTAGAGGGAAAGCTTTCAACCTTTCCCTATTGATATGATGTTGGCTGTGGGTTTTTCATATATGCCTTTTATCATAATGAAGAATTTTTCTTCTATTCCTATCTTTCAAAGTGTTTTTTTAAATCAAGAAAAGATACTGGATTTTGTTGAATGCCCTTTCTGCATTGATTGAGATGCTCATGTGGTTTTTTCCCCTTCAATTTGTTAATGTGGTGTATTATGTTGATTGATTTTCTTATATTGAGCCAGCCTTGCATACCAGGAATAAATACCACTTGGTCATGATGTATAAGTCTTTTGATATGCTGTTGGATTCAATTTGCAAGTATTTTGTTGAGAATTTTTGCATCTATGTTCATTAGAGAGGTTGGTCTGTAATTTTCCTTTTTGTAGAGTCTTTATCTGTCTTTGGTGTTAGGGTGATGTTGGTTTCATAAAATGTGTTGGGTAGTTTTCCCTCCTCTTCAAATTTTGAAAGAGTTTAAACAGGATTGTTGTTAATTCTTTTTGAAATGCTTGGTAGAATTCACCTTTGAAGCCTGTACTTTTCCTTTTTGGGAGATTTTTGATGACAGAGTCAATCTCTTTAAATGCAATTGGTTTGCTAAGTTCTTGTATTTCTTGTAGCGTCAGTGTAGGTTGTTTGTGCTTTTCTAGGAATTTGTCCATTTCATCTAAGTTGTCTAGTTTGTTGGCATACAGTTTCTCATAATATTGTCTTGTGATCCTTTTTATTTCTGTGGGGTCAGTCTTGACTTCTCCTCTTTTATCTCTAATTGTATTTATTTGCATCTTTTCTCTTTTTTCCTTTGTTAGTCTAGCTAGGAGTTTGTCAATTTTGTTGATCTTCTCAAAGAAACAGCTTTTGGTTTTGTTGATTTTCTCTATTGTTCTTTTGTTCTCAATTTCATTTATTTCTGCTCTAATCTTTATTATTTCTTTCCTTCAGCTTGCTTTGGGAATGGTTTGCTGTTCTTTTTCTAGTTTTTTTTTGTTTTTTTTTTTTTATCTATTCTGTCAGCCTATATTTTTGATTGGGGAGTTAATCCATTCACATTCAATGATATTACTGAAAATGCATTGCATTGTTCACTTAGATCTTTGAGTTTAGCTCTTTCTTCTTTTTCAATATAGGCATTTAAGTCTATAAATTTCCCTCTTAAGACTGCCTTTGCCGTAAGCTATAAGTTTTGATAAATTGTGTCCACCTTTTAATTTGTCTCAATATATTTACTGATTTGAGTTGCAATTTCTTCTTTGACCCACTGATTATTTAGGAGTGTTGTTTAGCCTCCACACGTTCGAAAATTTACCTCTTTCCTGTCTATTATTGATTTCCAATTTCATTCCAATATGATCTAAGAAGGTCCATTGTATAATTTCAATTTTTTTTTTTTATTTAGGGCTGCATTTTGCCCTAACATGTGGTCTATCCTGGAGAAAGATCCATGGGCACTTGAGAAGAATGTATAATCCACTGAGTTTGGATGTAACGTTCTGTATGTCTGTCAGGTCTAACTCATTTATCATATTGTTCAAGTTCTCTGTTTCCTTGTTGATCTATCTAGTTGTTCTATCTAATGATGTGAGTTGAAGTCTCCAATGATAATTGTAAAGAGGTCTATCTCTCCCTTTAGTTTTGCCAGAGTTTGTCTTGTGTATTTGGGGCACCCTGTTTAGGTGCATAGATATTTATGACTGTTATATCTTCCTGGTGGATTATCCCTTTTACTAATATATAATGGCCTTCTGTATTTTTTATACCTTCTTTGCATTTAAAGTCTGTTTTGTCTGATTTTGGTATAGCTAACCCAGCTCTTTTTTGGCTACTATTTTGAGTGGAACATCTTTTTCCAACCTTTCACTTTTAGCCGGTTTGTATCCCTGGGTCTAAGGTGAATCTCTTGTTAGCAGCATACATGTGTTTTTTGTTTTTTGTTTTTTAATCTATTCTGTCAGCTTATATCTTTTGATTGGGGAGTTAATCCATTCACATTCAATGATATTACTGAAAATGCATTAATTACTTCCACCATTTTATTCTTTGGTTTTCATATGTCATATCATATTTTCATCTGTCTTTTTACTCTTTTGGTTATCCTTTCTGCTATTCTTTCTTCTATACGCTCCTCCAAGCCTCTCTCCCCTTCTTTTTCTTTCAGGCTCTGAGGCATCCTTAAATATTTCCTGCAAAGGTGGATTCTTTTTAATGAATTCTTTTAGTTTCTGTTTGTTTGTGACTATTTTATACTCACCTTCATATTTGGAGGGCAATTTTGCTGGATAAAGACTTCTTGGTTGGTAGTTTTTCTCTTTCAGTCTCCTAATTTTATCATACCACTGTCCTCTTACATCCTTGGTTTCTGAAGAGAAATCTGCACTAAGTCTTACTGGACATCCCATGTACGTGATGGTTTGCTTCTCCCTTGCTGCTCTGAGAATTTTCTTTTTATCTTTGACATTCTGAGTAGTATGTGTCTTGGAGTAGGTCTATTCAGATTTATTCTGATTGGGGTATGGTGTGCTTCTTGGACATGTAAGTTCATTTCTTTCGTGAGAGTTGGGAAATTTTCAGCTATTATTTCCTCAAATACTCTTTCTGCTCCTTTTCCCTTCTCTTCTCCTTGTGGAACTCCCATGACATGTATGTTGTTAATTTCATGTTGTCATTCAATTCTCTGAGCCCCTGCTCAATTTTCTCCATTCTTTTCTTTCTCTGTTCTTTTCTCTCTTCAATTTCAGCTGTTTTGTCTTCAGTATCACTTATTCTTTCTTCTATAATTTCGAGTGCTGTTGTATACCTCTAATGTGTTTTTGATTTCATCTATTGTGCCTTTCATTCCCATGAGCTCTGTTATTTTTCTATTCAGGATTTCAAATTCTTCTTTGTGCTCACTCAATGTCTTCTTGATGTTGTTTAACTCTTTAGCCATATTGTCTTTCAACTCATTAATTTGATTTTGGAAATTTGTTTGCATCATGTTAATTAGTTGTCTCAAATCCTGTGTCTCTTCTGGGGCTTTGATATATTCCTTTTTTTGGGCCATGTCTTGCATTTTCTTAGTATAGCTCATAATTTTTTGCTGCTGTCTAGGCATCTGAGTGGGATGGTAGTTTACTCAGATGCTCAATTTCTCTCTCTTTCTTAGGGATTTAGTGGCAGGAGGCTGTGTTACTGCTGCTCTTTGATTCTTGGTTCAACCTGGATTGTTAGGTCACTGCTGGTTTCTCAAAACTGAGCTCTGGACCCAGTAATGGGTTGCAGACCCACTTCCTAGGGCCTTGGGGAAGGAGGCTGTAAAGACCTGAAAAAGCCTCTCTTATTTACTTTTCATTTCCTCATGTGCATCTCCTTGGTCCACAAGAAGATAGCAATATTTGGCAGCCCTTTCAGTTCAATGCCTGGCCAGTGTGTTTTTGCTGCAACACTGACTGTACTGGATCAATGTGATATAGGTTCCTGCCTGGAGGCTAAGAGCCTTGTAATTCAAACTTTCTCAGAGAGAGTTCTTTAGACTTTGCTTGCAGCTCCCCTCCCTTTTCCCAGAGGAAATAATTCCACTCCCCTCTGCATCCTCAACAAACAGTATCTGTTAATAGAGAGGGAGATAGAGAGGGTCAGATCTCTTTAATCATGGATCTCTTTAGCTCTTTAGTCCAGAGCTGGCTCCCAAGGCAAACAATGGTACGGCCCCACCTGGCCTGGAATGGCTTATGGGACACAGAAGACCAGATTTGTGTGACATTAGCTGAGTCAGCCTTAGGCTGTGCCCATCTCTCTGCCCTTTCCTGAGGTGTTGGGTCCCTGAGGCCCCCTTCTGTAGTGGGCCCAGAGGCCTAAGAATTCAAAAGTTTCTTTAGTGTGGGGGAGGGTACCATCAGTAGCAGCTGTTGGTTTTAACGCACAGTTTTGCCTTCACGATTCTTTTCCTTTGTCCCTCTCTCTTCTGGGTGGTGTCCAGCCTTTGCTTGATGTCCTAAACCCTAGAAGATTTTATTCTAGGCCATTTCAGCCTGTCCTCTAGCTATTTTTGTGGGAGGGAAGAGAGTCCCATGTCTTTCTAGTCTGCCATCTTCCCAGAAGTCCCTGGATATAGAATTCTTTTTATTTTTTTAAAGATTTATTTATGTATGTATGTATTTATTTATTTATTTATGTATGTCTCCCCCTCTCCCATTGTTTTTGCACTCACTGTCAGCTCTCTGTGTCCATTTGCTGTGTGTTCTGTGGCTGCTTGTCTTCTCTTTAGGCAGCACCGGAACCAATCCTAGGAACTTCCGGAGTGGGAGAGAGTCTCTCAATCTCTTGCGCCACCTTAGCTCCCTGGTCTGCTGTGTATCTTATTGTCTCTCCTCTGTGTCTCTTTTTGTTACATCATCTTGCTGCACCAGCTGTCTGCTCAGGCCAGCACTCCCGGTGTGGGCTAGTACTTCTGCTCAGGCCAGCACCGCTGAGCGGGCCAGCACTCTGCAGGGGCCAGCACGCCACATGGGCAAGCTCTCTGCTTGGGCCAGCTCACCACACAGGCCAGCTTGCCTTCACCAGGAGGCCCCGGGAATTGAACCCTGGACCTCCTATATGGTAGAGGGGAGCCCAATCACTTGAGCCACATACAGTTTTCTGGATATAAAATTCTTGTTTCAGTTTTTTTTCTTTCAGGACTTTAAATATGTCTTCCTAATGCCTTCTGGCTTCTATGGTTTCTGATGAGAAGTTAGCTGTTAATCTTGCTATCTGACTTATATCATGAGTCACTTCTCTCCTGCTGCTTCCAAAATTCTCTCTTTGTCTTTTGACAATTCAAGTATAATGTGTCTTAATGTGGCTCTATTTTAGTTTACTCCCCCTGGAATTCATTGAGCTTAGATATGTAGATTCATGTCTATAATCAAATTTGGGAAGTTTGGGCCATTATTTTTCTCCAATTTTTTCCCCACTCCTTTCACTCTCTTCCCCTTCTGAGACTCTCATGATACCTATGTTGATGTTGGTACACTTCAGGAGGTCCTTTAGGCTCAGTTCATTTTTCTTCACTATTTTTTATTTCTTTTCCTCAGATGGGATAATTTCAATGGCCTTATCTTCAAGTTTGCTGGTTGTTTCCTCTGCCTTCTCAAATCTGCCATTAAATTGCTCTAGTGAATTTTTCATTTCGGCTATTGTACTTTCATCTCCAGAATTTGTACTTGGTTAATTTTTTTTAAAAAAGATTTATTTTATTTATTTATCCCCCCACCTTCTTGTTGTACCCCTCGTTGTTTGCACTCCTGTCTGTGCGTCTTCTTTTTGGGAGACACTGGGAACCAAACCTGGGACTTCCCATGTGGGAAGGAGGTGACTAATCTCTTGAGCCACATCCATTCCCTGCTTGTTGTGTCTCTTGTTGTGTCATCTTGTTGTGTCAGTTTGCTGTCTTGCTTGTCTTCTTTAGGAGTCACATGGAACCGAACCTGGGATCTCCCATGTGGTAGGCGGGTGCCCAACTGCTTGAGCCAAATCTGCTTCCCAAAGTGCATTTTTATAATTTCTATCTTTTTTCCCCATTTCTACATTGTTCTCCTAATTGCCTTTAGTTCTTTGTCCATGGTATCCTTTGGTTCATTGAGCATATTTAAGACAGTTGATTTAACGTCTTTGATTAATAATTCCAATGTCGGGGCTTTCTCAGAGATTTTCTCTGTCAATTTATTATTATTTTTCCCTGTAAATGAACCATACTTTCCTGTTTGTATTCTTCGCTATTTTTTTTTTTTTTGCTGAGAATTGGACATTTTAAATATTATAATGTGGTGACTCTGTTAATCAGATGTTCCCCCTCCCCAGAGATGGCTGATTTTTGCCTGTTAAGGTATAGCCATCTGTTTGTTTAATGATTTTTCCAGGCTATTTTTGCAAAGCATGCATTCCTTGTTGTGTGTGGTCACTGAAATTTCTGTTACATATCTCTGTGGCCAGCTAATGACCTGGGATCAAAGAGAGAGAGAAAGAGAGAAGTGTATGTCTCTTTAAACCATTAAATAGACACCAGGAGGAAAGCTGCTGCAGCCTAAGGGGTCCTAGGGAGCTAAAACAAAGACAAGTGTTTGCTTGGTCCCTCAGGGAATCACCAGATAGACTAAAATGTACAACCCCCAGTTATTAGAGGGCAAAGTCCTTACTTCCTTCCCTGGCACCAGCCAGCTGTTCCAGGGATGCTGAGGAATGGGTAATGGTATTTAGTTCATTCCTGCTGATCTCTTACTGAATTTCAACTGTTTCTCCCTTCATCTAGTACTCCACTGGTTGCTATAAATATCTAATCAGGTTCCAGAGTTCTGAAGTAGTCCATTTTGATAGTTTTTTGCAGTTCAATGATTGTTTTGGTGGAGGGACCAACCTCTGAAGCTTCCTCCTCCACTATTTTCCATGACATCACTCACTCAAGACTTCTTTATAGCAACATTCAACAATGGAAGTTTGTGTTAATACCTTCAGTGAAAGAAAGTGTCACCCTAGAATTTTATACCCAGGAAAATCATCATTCAAATATAAATGTAAGCCACAAACATTTAAAAATATGCAAAAACTCAGAAAATATTGTTTTCATAAAACTTTCTAAAAAGATCTAGAGCAGCACCTTCCAATAAAATTTTCTGCAGTGTTGATAATGATCTAAATCCTCACCCTCCATTATTATAGCCTTTAACCACATAATGTTTTGAGTGTATGCAATGTGGCTAATGGAACTGGGGAAGTGCATTTTTAATTTTATTAATTTTAGTTAATTTAAATGTAAATAACTACATGTAGCTAGTCACTATTGTTTTGTATATCACTATTGTAAAGTATTTCACACAGAGTTGGGAGAAAACAGAATGATTTTGGGGGGCTGAAAATATAGATGGGTTTTGTTTCCTAAGCACCATAACTCTCTTTCAAAAAGTTTTGGCCCAGTCCATCAGTCTCCTGTACATGTCTAGAACTCAGCAAATATCACCCACAGAAAACCTGCCATGCACTGGAATTCTTCTGACTTCCAATCAGTCACAGTAGTTCCACATAACCACTAAAAGCTCCTCTTGGTTTCCTTTGCCCCAGTAGTGTCCCTTTATCTAGGTTAAGACTGATACTCAACCTGCACCTAGAATCAGGAAATGTTTCCCAAAAAGAAAGCAACTACTGTTTACCAATTCACCTTGGAAGGGCTTCCCCCTCACAGGAATACCTAGTCCTTGTTACTTCACAGTTCTCCAGTGTATTTAAAGATATGATATTTGGAATTTATGCTGCCTTATTTTTAGGTTGATGTAGCAGGAGTATTGACAGTATTGGCCTGCAGCAACATACTACATCCTACATGAAAGAAAAATTCACTTGAAAACCTCAATTATATCTACAATGCCCAAATATATAAATGACACTTCTGTGTGTAGCCATAATTCTCACATTTCATTTGGGCTTCAACATACAGTTACATAGATTCAATTTTTACCACCAAGCCTTTCTCCATAGTTTTTTCAGCCATCACTTGAAGATTAAAAAAAAAAAAAGACAATTAATTGAGCTCTTACCATTTGATAGGCACTGTATTCAACATTTTATGGGTATCATATCATTTAATTGTCACTACTAACATATAAGGTGGGCATTTTCATCTCTCCATTTTTTACAAATGAAGAAACAGAAACCAAGTTAAGTTTCTTGCCTGGAGCCATATATGAACTCAAAAGCCTGAGCCATGCTTGAGGAACATGGTTGAACCAGAGGTGGACTGTGTCTAATTAAAAGGGCAACTTAGCCAAGACCCAACTCAATCCATGATTATACTGTGATGATTAGCTCCTCACTCTATCAGTCTAACAGGGGGAAGTGGAATCTTTACTGGTAGATAATACCATGGGGAGCCTTTTATTCACACTGACTGACATACAATAATATATTACTAAATATATGAAAAGGCAGGAAAAATGTGACTGATAATCAAGAGGAAAAAATGACCAATAGAAAAACACCAAAAGATGATCAAAGTGGAAATTTAGTCGATAAGGACTTAAAAAAACCATTGAGAAATAAGATAAAGAAAACATAAGAAAAGAACTATGTGTATGAAAAGATGGATACTTTCAACAGATAAGTGGAATTGATAAAAAGAATTTATTTAAAAAATAAAATTCTGGAACTGAAAATACAATTTTAAAACTAAGACCTCATTGGATATGTTTGACAGCCGACTGGAGAAGATAGAAGATAGAATTAGTAAACTCAGAGACAGGTCAATATAAACATTCAAACTGAAGCACTGAAAAAAAATTAAAGATAGTACAAAGTGTAAATGACATGGTGGGTGTAGCAATTTGATATTATTGATGAATTCCAAAAAGAAATTTTGAATATGTTTGTAAACTGGTTTTTTCCTCTGGGCATATTACAGTGTATTGGATTCAGAGGTTTTACTTTTACATGATTAAATTATGATTAGGGCTTTGATTGGGCCACGTCAGTAGGACGTTGAGTCCCCGCCCCCTTGGTGGGTTGGGACTCAGATAAAACTACACAGCATAGCAGAAGAGTGAGTTGGAGTTTTGATGTGGGAGTTTTGAGCTGGAGCCCAGGAAGTAAGCACACAGAGGAGCAGAGCAGTCCAGCCCAGAGAGAATCAAGACCTGGGGAGAGAGAGAGAACTGTTTGCCTGATAGTCTACAGCTGGCCTTGTGGCAAGAGCACAGCAGCTGAGCCTGGAGAGAAACGGAACTCTGGGAAGAGAGGAACCCAAAAAGCCTGAATTGTTGGCAGATGTTGGTGGCCATCTTGCCCCAGCACATGGCAATAGACTTTGGTGAGGGAAGTAACTTATGCTTTATGGCCTGGTAACTGTAAGCTTCTACCCCAAATAATTACCCTTTATAAAAGTGAACAGATTTCTCGTATTTTGCATCAGCACCCCTTTGATTGACTAATACAGTGGGTATGGTAAAATAAGTTTACATATGTAATTGGAATCCTAGAAGAGAAGGGAGAGAGAACAGAGCAAAAGCAATATTTGAAGATATAATGGCTGAGAATTTTCCAAAATTGATGAAAGACAGTTTAATTTACAAATTAAAGAAGCTCAGTGAAACCCAAGCCAGATAAATACAAATAAAACACCATAGAGCACAAAATAGTCAAACTGCTGAAAATCAAAGACAAAGAAATAAATATTAAAAAGCAGCTAGAGCTTACTCTTTGTGCAGCTCTCTTCTCTGGGACTCTTTTCTATGAATTCTAGGTGCTTTGGCCTCCCAAGACTCCTGGCTACTTCCCAACTCAGGGATCACCATGCTTTTCCTGGCTTCCCCTACCTATGTCATATCCTGGAAACTATTTCTAGGTGGTAAAGTGGGGCATTGAGAGGGCTCACTTCATTTATTTCTCATTGTGGCTGGAAGTGGAAATCTTAGAAGACTGACTTTTTAAAAAAACAAATCAATTTTATTGATATATATTAATAAAGTAAACAATCCAATCAAAGTGTGCAATCAATGTTATTTGGTATAATCACATAGTTGTGTGTTCATCACTTCAATCATTATTAGAGCATTTTCATTATTCCAATAATAATAATAAAACAAAAAATACAAACAAAAACTCATCACCTCTCAAACTCTCTATGATTCCCCTGCCATATATAGCTGTTGTTCTGTTTCCATCTCTCTAGTTTACTTGTATTTTCATTTCCTAAAAACAGTCTTATATAAGCAATATTACACATATTCACATTTCACATGAGGTTTCACTCTGTTATATAGTCCCATATTACATTTTTTAGCTTTCCTTCTAGTAATATACATGTCATTAGGCTTTCCCTTTCCCTTTCCACCATTGTCATACCGATGTAATAGCACTGCTAGTTACAAACACGATGATGTGCTTTCACCATTTCTATTCATTTCCAGAGATTTATAAACAATCTTTTTTTCCCCAATTCTATACAGATTAGCCCCTAGCTTTCCATTCTCTAACATCATTCTATTTTCTGGTGACCTATATAACTGGGTCACATGACATGTCTGTATTCAGCTTCCTTAGGAACTGCCCAACAGTTCTCCACAGTGGCTATACCATTCCACATTCCCACCAACAGTGAATAAGCATTCCTATTTCTCCTCATATCCTTTCCAACACTTGCAGTTTTCCAACTTTTTAAATGGTGGCCTTTAAAATATGTTTTTTATTTTTATTTTTAAAGAAGCTTTAGAGTACATAAATGTTACATAAAAAAATACAGAATTCCCATATACGCCCCCTCCCCCCCCACACTTTCCCACATTAACAATATCTTTCATTAGTGTGGTACCTTTGTTACAATTGATGAACACATATTGAAGCGTTGCTACCAACCGTGGACTATAGTTTACATTATAGTTTACACTCTGCCCCGCACAATTTTATAGGTTATCACAATATGTATAATGGACTGTATCTGTCATTGCAATGTCATGCAGGACAATCCCAATGTCCTGAAAATGCCCCCATGTTACACCTAGTCTTCCCTCTCCCTCCCCTCAGAACCTTTGGTGGCCACTGCCTTTATACAAGTTCTTCCATTGTTAGAATAATAATTAGTCTATAGTAGAATAATATTAAGTCTATTTTAGTCCATTGTTTATTCTCCAATCTTGAGGATTTTGGGATGGTGATGCCCACTCTGTTTCTAATTGAGAGGGGGCTTAGTTCCCATGGGGCAGGTGGATGGGACTATTTTGCTTACAGTTGCAAACACTCTGTGCCTTGGGATGGGTGTTGTCCATCATCATCTCTTTGTTAGTTGTTCTGGGTGAGCCCTAGCCCCACGGGAAGTGCTCGGTGTTGGGGAGGGAAGGGACACAAATACAGAAGCAATCACAATACCAAGAGTAGATGAACTTGAGGAAACCAGAGAAGCCTGGGCTAGGCCTCAACAGTTCAGAACAGTATTATGGTCTGCTTTTTTGGCAAAAGGGAAAAGGGATTAGTGGAGGAAGAGATCATGTAATAATGGTTTGAGCCCTTTTTGTTTAAAAACTTGAGGAGGGAGGCTAAATGGAATCTAAACAGCCTCTGCGATTTCATCACAGTTTCTACGAACGCATCTGGAGCGAGGTGCCGTGGAGTGAACCTCTGTCGCTGGCTGGGAGAGCCTGCCCGACACTGAGAGGACCCAAGAAGCGCGCACCGCCGCAAGCTGAGGGCGGTGGAGCCACGCCCCCAGCGCCGGGCCTTGGCTCGCTCGCTCCCCCTCCCCCGCAGAAGGCGCGGGCGGGGCTGCAGGCGGAAGGACACGGAAGGAGGTGACGTTATAACTGAGCGCCAGCGTCGCGGCAGGGCGAGAAAGGAAGCTTGGCGGTCGTGGCTTCTATGAGCAGGCCGGACACCTCCTCCCTGACGGGCTTCCCCTAGCGCTGGCGAAGGCGGGGCCGGACTCCGAGCAGCAGCAGTGTCTGGACCCGCGGCGGGGCAGGTGCCGGTAGCGAGGGATGTAGGTAAGAGAAGCCCGGACGTCAACTCCACCGAATGACTTATGGTCGGATCGACTGACCAGGCTGGCTGGCCATTCCCGCGCCAGCTCAGCGTCTCGGTCCGGAGGCCTCTAGCACTGCCCTCCCCCACGCTCCGAATCGGAGGCAGCAGATTTCTTCCTGTGCACTGGTGTGCCTTTTTGGGGCTGGGGGAAGGAGCTAGTCTCGAGGGACAGCTGCCCTTCCCTCTTTCTCTCCATCTAAGCTGTACCAAGCAGGAAACTAGCGCTCCTGGCCATTCCCCCTGAAGCGGGGGAAATCTTTGAGAGGAAGAGCTGTTGTTAAAAGTCCTTCAGCTCCTGCCGTCTTGGAAGTCAGGGGTTTTTGTTTGTTCGGACAATTGTGCCACCTTCTTGTGTGGTTCTTTCCCCACACTCCTGGGATCCTTTTCTAATGAAAGGGTATGGCCCAGTTGAGCGTTAGGGTAGTGGGAAGCCCGTTCTTTCTATTCTAGCTATGCTGGGCAGTATCAACCCCCGTTCTACTGTATGGCCACTGGTTGGTTGTGGGTAGGGATGCGGAGAAAATATGGGAGATGAGAAGAGTTTTGGACTTAAGAGTCAAAAGAGCAGAGTTGAATTCAAGCCTGCCATTTAGTGGTGGTCTTAATCGCATATTAATCCCCCGTAAAGTGGTGCTTTCCTATACCTATATAAGTTTGTTGGGAGAATTAAATGAAGAAAACAGAACGTTAGTCATGAAATGTTTTGGGAATCTGGTTAAACTCGGTTTAAGAGTATCTAGGATACTTAATAGTATGTTCCAAATTATGTTTTTTTGCCTTTTGTCCAGAATAACTAGGCTTGGCATGGAGGAGGGTGCTGGAAGAAATGCTAGGATCTTGTGTGGTCAGAACCCTAACTTTTGAGTGGGCAGCATTAGGAAGAAACCAGACTCTCTCCTAGTAACCCAACTATTTTGTGCTTATTGATAAAACATTATTAGCATATGAAGGATGACCCAAATCACTTTTGTTCATTACTCAAGATAGCTTTTGCCCAGTGGGCCCTTTCTAGAAAAAGAAACAAACAATAAAAACTAGGATAGGCGTCATTTAAACCTGGGCCCACTTTAGAAGGAATACTTTACATGTTTCTGAGGACCTCTCATTCTTTTTCTAAAACATTTCATGTTATTTGAAAGTGTGCTGAGAATAAATACAGGCACTCAAACCCTTTAGTGACTGCACATTACAGTTCTAAGTTAATTTGAGAAAGTTTTTCTTTACATTGGAGAGAGAAAAATATTTACCACTCTGTAGTTTAGTGAACCCCAAGTCAAAGAAGTGTTTGGGGAGAAAGGAAGGAAGATGCAGTGAGTGACTTGAGTAAGTAGTACCTGCTCTTAGAGTAGCTTGGTCAGGAAAATTGAGGATGCTTTTCTTTCCTCAGTGGGGCATGATGATGGCTACTGTGCAGTATGCAGCTGAGTGCATTCTTCAGTTCCTTTGACACAAAGTTGTCAATTTGGAACTGTAAATCATGGATACAGAGGGACCTTGAGAGTCATTTCATCCATTGGTTTCAAAACCTGGATGTGCATCAGAATCAGTTGAATTAAAGCAAAACCAAACCAAACCCAGAAGCCTGGACCCTAGTTCACTAGGTCTGAAGTGGGACCTGGATGTTTGTTTTTTAAAAGCTTCTCAGGTGCTACTCATGGTTTGAGAACACAGACATAGATCAAGTTTAATATTTTAGTTTATAAACAGGCTCAGAGATATGTTATGCCCAACTAGTTTGTTGCCTTCTATGCTTAATTTTTTCCCCCCTCTTCCTTTCAAATAACCTTACTTGAATTATTAGTACTATTGCAGGTTTTGTAGTGCCTTGAGCCCATAAGAGAAAAGTTTTCTGTGCAATTGGACTCCTTACTGTTCTTTGATGAAAGCAGTAGTTGTTACATTAAAATTCTTATTAAATGTTGCTTAGGTTTGTTTGTTGGCAGAATTATATAAACATTATATCTCTTTGTAAATCAGTTTTTCCTTTTTCAATTTTTTTTCAGTGTTTTTTTTTTTTTTAGGAGGTACTGGGGATTGAACCTGAGACTTTGTACATGGGAAGCAGGTGCTCAACCACTAGCTACACCCCCTCCCTGTAAATCAGTTTTTGGGTAAACTTCTATGCTGTCTTCAAAAACTATGGAAAAATTACACTTTAAGAATATTTTGCTTTTGTTCTGGTTTATTATAAACCTATTGCATCATACACAGGCATTTTTTTCCCCTCTGCTCCATCCTGGTATACATGACCACTTACCTTGTGTCACTAGCCAGTTTCCTCTGGAGCATGTTTTGAGAACTTCTGGGCTCTTTGTTTCTCTAATTGACTGATAAACATGATTTAACTAGAAACTCTCAGCATTTACTTTAAGCATGTCCTTGAATTTTTAGCCCCTTTTTCTTTTCTTGGTTAAATTGTACTGTGCCACTGATTTAAAGAATTTGGTAGATATCTAGGGAGAATCGATTCATATGGTGGTAACAATGCTTCACATGTATTTTTCTTACCTGTTATAGTGAAACCCTCATGGCTTTTTTTGGGTAGCATTTTCAGAATTAATAAGGTAAGTAAGCTATTAGGTGTCATTGAGCATTCTCTTTTAGGGAGATATATTCATTCTGAAAGTATTCTTTAATAACCTTCCCCAATGTTTTAGCAACTTCTACTCAATTTCAGTGGTAGAACCAGAAGTGGGCCATACATCACAAATCCTCTAAAGGAATATGCTGAATTATTTTCTCTCTGAAAAGGACCATGTTAATTCCATGTTAACTTCCTGCAGTCAAATGACAAAAGGCATTCTAAATTCGTTGATTAGAAAAACCATGTTAACAGATAGTTTGTGAATTCAGTTTAGAGAATAATCTGTGTCTGAGATGAAAAATCATGTAGCTGAGTTTTTAAATTTTTTATGTTTGTGCCTGAAATACTTTAATTCTGAAGATTTAAAAATAGTTCAAACTTTTAAAATAGAGGTATTTAGGAAGGATTGGTATGCACCCAAGGTCAAAATTTCAGTCGAAACTGATATTACAAGTTTAACATTGAAACAGAGGCAGAGATGTGAGGGTAGAGGGTAGTAATAATGTGAAGATCCAGTAAAAAGTGGAGTTTAGAAGTCTCTTGCTGGCCCTTGAGGCAGTCTTCTTTCTCTGTAAAGACTTGAGACCAAAACTGAACACTTAATCCACTCTATATGTGGTGGCTGAACATGATTAAATATCACCAGTAGTTCCTACAAATGTGCAAATCTCTAATCCCCAATCTTGATCTTTTCTATGGTTCCTTCATGCCCTCTGATACCAACAGATCATTTTTTAAAAAATCTTATTTCCTACTGCAAACCATCCATTCTGTCTCATTTTTCTGGGCTGGGCAACTTTGCCCCTATTTGTTTACTACTCTCATTACTGTCATCTTATCTCAAGGAGAAAGAACTTTTTCTTAGTGGTGCTTGAGTTAACCTGTAGAGTGGATATACTGCAAATTTTGGCCTAAATATTGGGTCCCTTAAGGATTGGTTAGGCCAGCAGGTCCTAGGGTCAGTGAGGATCTAAGAAGAGTTGAAAACTCACTTCTGTTTCCCTTGTGTGTGTGTGTGTGTGTGTGTGTGTGTGTGTGTGTTAATTTTTTTTTTTTATCTTCAAAGGAATGTTGGTATTTGGTGAACATGAACACACAGTAGCATGGCTGGGAGTACAGAGGCAAAAATGTAGAGGGACCCCACATGGAGGTTGCTTTTAATTTTAATCAGTCTTTTCACTTAACATTCAC
Source organism: Cabassous unicinctus (assembly GCA_029593785.1). Lineage (NCBI taxonomy): Eukaryota > Metazoa > Chordata > Mammalia > Cingulata > Chlamyphoridae > Cabassous > Cabassous unicinctus. The sequence continues at coordinate 16,646 of JAQZBX010035303.1, forward strand.
GAGGGCTCCTCATTTGCTGCAGCACAGATGTCTGTGTCAACAGGCCATTCTCATAGAAATGTCCAATATGCTGGCATTTGTAGCATATTTACATATAGCATGAGCCTGACTATGAATTAAATGAAAGTATTTTACTGAGGCTGTTCCTTATCTTCTCCACACCATAGTGGCAGATGGACAGCTTACATTAGCCTTTCATTAGGTTTGCCATAAGAGCTATTTTATCTAGTAGTTATTAAAATATATATATATATATATAAAATAAATATTGGAATGTTTAGCCTCAGGTAATTTTAGGTAAATGACAATCCAGTTAGCTTTACCTAGTCAGCCTGCTCAATGTCCAAAATGACTGAAACCTCCCTACCTGACTCTCTTTTCCTGTGTGTATTTCATTTTTAGTAGAAGACTTTATCTCCTACTTCACAGTCCAAATAGAAGTCACCAGATTAAGGTAGAATAGATGACTCTTCTATCTAAGGTCAGTACTTTTACTTATGCTCTAGGTATTTTCTCACCTTTTTATGGTCTTGAGCGTTTGGTTATCCCTTTTTATTTTTATTTATTTATTTATTTATTTATTTTTATTTTATTTTTTTTTATTTTTATTTTTTTCCTTTTTATTTTTTTAATCCTCAACTCTTTCTGGCTGTGAGGTCTTTTCCATCTGTATTTTTTATCCACTATCTAATTTCCATTGACATTAAAAATTTTGTTATCAGTGTAACATATGTAGTCAAATAATTCTGTAAGGCTTATTAAAAACCAAAGCAAAACAAAATGCAGATCTCCTGCCTCCAGTTCCTTCTTCATTGTTACCACTTAGAATTTTTTTTTTTTTTTTTTACCTGTAATTGTTTGGTATTTAGCCCCATATTGCATAACCTATTGATCATGGTTTCAATTATAGAAAATTATAATTATAGAGAGAATTTAGCTTTCAATTACCATCCATCCCCCATATACATTTATAGCTTTCCCTTTCATCTGTTTTTCATAAAATACTTATATTGTTTGAATAGATGAATATTTAGTGTTAACATTATAATGACTATGTGTGCTATTCAAAGCTAAGCCATGTTTAGCTTTTTATACCATGATTATGTTTCTAAAAAGTAAAATTACTTTTCCTTTCTGTACAACTCCTTGTTTTCCTAGGAGGTCATTATTGTATAGTATTTTTGTTTGCGTTTTTTTCTAAGTTCCTCTTACCATTCAACTGACGATTCTGGGCTGCCGCTGCCGAAATCTCCTTTTTGTGTGTTCAGATGTAACAAATATTCTATCAGTATCAACTTCGTGGCTACATATCTTCTAAAGCCTTCCGACTTCAGCCAGAGACTGGTTGTTGCCATCCTGAAATCTCCCTTCACCATTATCCAGAAGATGCCTTTCTCCTGTGTTGAATCTTCTGTTGTATCATTATCATTTCTTGATTTATTATCCTCTTTTGGTGGAGCACATCCTCAAGTAGTTTCCTCAGTAAAAGGTGCAGGGAAATATATTTCTTTACAGATCTTGCTTCTCTGAGAACCTCTTAATTCTCTCTTCATACTTAAATGTTAGTTTGCCTGGTTATAGAATCCTAGACCGGAAATAATTTTCTCATAATTTCTGGCTTCCATTTTTGCTGTTGACAAGGTTGAAGCCTTTCTGATTATTGATCCTTTATTGCATGACCTGTTATTTCAGTTTGGAGCTTATTGTATCTGCTTTTTATTCCCATTGGGCTCAATTTCATGGTAATGAAAAACTGTGGTGTAGCTTTGTTTTCATTCATTGTTCTAACCTATGAGTGTGCCCTTTCAAACTGGCAACTTATCTTCTTTAATTCTGAAAATTTTCTGTTCCATTTTTTCTGTTCTTTCTAGAAATATCTATTTTTGATGATTGACTATCCAAATTGGTCGTCTTACCCATTTTTTTTTTAACAAATCGATTTTATTGATACATATTAATAAAGCATACAATTCATTCAAAGTGTACAATCAGTGGTATTTGATATACTCATAGTTGTGCATTCATCACTTGAATCATTATTAGAGCATTTTCATTATTTCAATAATAAACAAAAAACAGACAAATAAGAAAATTCTTCACCTTTTAATCTCTCTGTGTTTACATTTGGTATATTTTTTCCATATACCTCCCTATTAACACCATGTATTAGTATTGTACATTTGTACTGTTAACCACAGTCCATTATCTACCACATGGTTCACTGTGTTTTACAGTCTCATGCCTTGTACAATAGATGATGCTATATTCCTTTTGGTGACATTGTATTTTTGCAAAACTGCGTTTTTGTCAGTTGCTGTGATAAAAATTACTGTGCAAAATTCAGTGTGGATACTCTGTAATAAATATTCCACAACAATGTAAGGTGTTGGTGGAGGGGTGATGTATGGGAATTCTGCACATTATGCGTGATTGTTTTGTAAGCTCACAACTTTTCTAATAAAATTTTTTTTTTTTAAGGAATATAACATCTAATTTGAAAGTGAAGTATCTTGAGCTAGTGGTTTGTGGGGTATCTGACAGATAATAGAAATATCATTGTTTCTCTCTAATTTAGAATATCCTATCGTGCCCCTGTGAATTTACTGCAGAACCCCAGGATGCCTTTGTACATCCTTTGGGGAACTACAGTCCTAGACTTTTTAATAGTTTGGTGTCTATTCTTTTAGGCATTTTTCTTTATAAATATTCAAACATATCCCTACATTTTTTCCCTTTTATCAAAAATTCACTCATGCATACTGTTTTAGAAACTTGATATATTTCACTCAGTAATTTATTATGGTAAAGATAAATATACACACTTAATTCCACCCCTACCTAAAACTTCATTAAAAGAGTAGAGGAATTTTTTAAACCCAAAAAGGACAAAGATTAAGAGCAGCAGTAAGAACAGCCACAAAATTCTGGAAGCTGGAAAGCAGAAAAGACGAGTGATAACTGATTAGCAGGCATTAGGAATCTGAATCATAAACCACAGTGGGGAGAGCCAACAAGTACTCATGTTTGTCTTAGAGAACCTTTAAAAGTCTTGGGATTCATAGTGTCATGTATTTTGAAATAAAATGTAGGTGGTAGAAAAAATATAAAGAGTTATTTGAAACTCTTTTTAAGAAAAGCACTTCCAGATCTGAGCCCTCATCCCTCCCCCGTACACATAAACAGGGTAACTAGAGATTTATAGTCTCATGGAAAGAGTAAAACAGTCTCTGGACTAGGGGATACCATGCATACTTGAAGGTGGAATATATTCTTTTATAAAAGTACTAAGTGAAAATGTATACACTGAAGGCAGAGATCTCTAACCTTCTTTCTTGAGTTATTTTCCAGAATCCTGTCCTCTCTACCTTTTCCCATTCTCCAGAGGCAGCCTTTTTCAAGTCTTTGAGCTGTTCTTTTGGAATAAACAGCATGTCCCAAAATTACCTTTTCGTAGTGCTACTTCTTAATTTCCTAGGTTTAGGCTTTATTGACTGTGGAAGATGAAAATTTATTTCTCTTTCCCACCCATTCCCCACTTCTATATACATGCACACTTTCTACCCTACCACCTTATCATCTCAATAAACAAGTGATATCATATTTTTGGCTAGAATCATATTTTCTCAGTGGGGGCAGAATTGTCATTTTAGGTAAGGCAGTTCTTCATTATCCTATTCAGTACATGTTTAGTATCCCTGGATCCCAGACACTAAATGTCAATACCAACCTGAATTCATTGCAGCAACCAAAAATTTTCCACTCATTTCTAAGTGTTAGGGGTTAGGGTGCAGAATGCAGTATCCGGTTGAGAACCATTGGATTAAGTAACATTTACCTTATATAACTATGTAAATGGTAGTCATAGTTAAGCTGTATAATATACTATGATTTACAATGACTCTTCTTTCTCTTACAACTTTTTATCTTTGAAATTAATAATTTAATTAATTTTTTTGTTTAGTGTTCTCTGTATGTATTTCTGGTTTATCCCCAAACTCTTTTCCATTGTCTAAATCTTCTATATTGCATTCACTTTAGAATTGCTATCAATTTCACATTCTTGGAGACATCTCTTCCAGAGGCTTCTGAACTTCTGCCTTCTGGATTAGTAATTCTCCAGGCCTGAGGCACAATTGCCATTTTGTGATCTTTCTTTACCATAACCCTTGTTATTTCCCTTGCCTTTCTTATTTGGATCCCATTTCCTGGATCTCATATCTTCATTCTTGATTACTCCCTCATTTTGTCAGAGTTCATCCTCCTATGCTTCCCTGAGAAAACTCATTTTGATAACTTACATCTCTGAAAATCTTTCTGTCCTCTATTTTGATTAATAATTTGTCTGGGTTTAAATTCTAGGTTGAAAATAGTTGTCCCTCACCTTTTTTACTCCATTGTCTTCTGGTGTCCAGCCCTGCTATTAAGAAGTCCATTGACATATTCTGATTTCCGATTCTTTATTTATATAAAACCTTTTTTTGTCATTCCTTTTCCCTAGAGAATTATAGGAAGTCTTTTTTTTTCCTTCAGGGTTCTGAAATTTCATAATTAATATGCCTTGGTTGTGGGTCAGTTTTCATTTACCATGCTGGACATTTGATAGGTTCTTTCCTTGTAAAAATTTATGTCCTTTAATTCTGGGAATTTTCTTGAATTATGTATTTCCTGTACCTTCTTAGTTCTGTTTTTCTTCTGATTTCTCTTATTACTTGGGCATTTGATCTCCTGACCTGATCCTTTAATTTTCTTTTCTCTTTTTTTTTTAAAAAAAATCTGTCATTAAAAAAAAATATTTTAAATAAACTTTAGATGACATAAATGTTATATAAAAAGTATAGGGGATTCTCATATGCCCCACTCCCTCTCCCTCCCATACTTTCCCACATTAACAACATCCTTCATTAATGTGGTACATTTGTTACAATTGATGAGCACATATTGAAGCATTGCCACTAACTGTGGATTATAGTTTACATTACAGTTTACACTCTGTCCTACGCAATTTTGTAATTTATGACAAAATATATAATGGCCTGTATCTGTCATTGCATTTTCATGCAGGACAATTCCAATGTCCTGAAAATGCCCCCATATTACACCTATTTTTCCCTCTCCCTCCCCTCAGAACCTCTGGTAGCCACTACCTCCACATCAATGATAAAAAGTCCTTCCATTGCTAGAATAACAATAAGTCTATAGTAGAATAATAGTAAGTCTACTTTAATCCAGTTTTCATTTCCCAATCTTGAGGATTTTGGGATGGTGATGACCACTCTGCCTTTAATTGAGAGGAGGCTTAGATCCCGTGGGGCAGATGGATGGAGCTCTTGCTTGCAGTTGCAGACTCTTTCTGTTCCTTGGGATGGGTGTTGTCCATCATCATCACCTTGTTGTCTTGGGTGAGTCCAGTGAACTGGAGAGTAGGTGTTGCAACTCTGCTGAGATTCAGGACCCAGTTGGCACATGGAGAGACCAAAGATTTAAGTCTCTTGGACATACACCTATCAAGTATAGTACTAATTGTAGGTTCAAATAGACAGGGCAGAAGAGCCATGTGTAGGGAAACCACAAATGAGTCCAACTCTGTCATACTGGGGAGCATACGTTCCAAGGTAAGGCCCACTGGCAGGGTGCCAAACTCCTGAGCTGTCTGCCCTGCCTGTAGTGTTTGGATGTCTCTAGAGCCCTCAGGATCCCCGCTATTTGAGGCTATGTTTACTGTGGCAGTCAATGAGATCCTGCTGAGATGTGCATAAGTGTAACCTTTGGAATGACCTCCCAACTCACTCTGAAATCTCCTAGCCATAAGAACTCATTTGTATTTACCATTTCCCCCTTATGGTCAAGGTCTTTTTCCAGGTGCATTGCTAATTAGTTCTTGGCAGTAATCCCTCAGTGCCAGGGAGGCTCATCCCCGGGAGTCATGTTCCATGACGGGGTGGGGTGGGGTGGGGGGAAGGTAGTGCATTTATGTGGTGAGTTTGGCTTAGAGATAGACCACATTTGAGCAACAAGGAGGCCCTCAGGAGGTAACTTTTAGGCAACACTTAATACTAGGCTAAGTTTCAATTTCAAAAGAAAAGGTTCGTAAGTATGGTCATCAATAGCAAGGGCCTGGTGCAGTGGTCTGTCCTCCTTCGCTAGGCACTGCCCCTGTACTCGGGGCATTCTTGTTGTCCCATTAGAGAATGTAGCAGAACTCCCCAGGATGGGAATTCGATATTCTTTCGGTTATTGTGTGGATCTCCACCTACCGTGGCAAAGCTCCATGAACACTTGACCATATTCATATGCCTTAGAGGCTTGCCCCAGATGAACCCCCTCCCATGCCTCCCCCCATCGCTGACACCCTGCATCAATGTTCCTCCCCTGCCAAAGTTGTGACCCTTCTGTGATCCAAAACCTCTCCAAAGATGAAGCCAAGAAAGTAACCAAATAAAAATAATAAGAAAATGAAATAATAATAGTAGTTTTAAAAATAACATAAAAGATACAGAAAATAAAAACCTTTTAAATAATAAAAGAATTTTTTTAGGCGATATGTCTTTCATCATTGTAAGATCTGTTGTCTTGTATGTACAGTGAGATTTTCTTCTGTATATTCCACCAGTGTTTTTATTTTTTCCATTTTATCTACAAAGAAGCTTTAGGTTACAGAAAAGTCACGTAGAGAAAATAGGGGGCTCCCATATTTTCTCTATATGCCCTATATATTTTCCCAATGCCCTCCCCCCTTTCCCCTCTCCCCTGTTAATAACATTTTACATATGGATGGTACATTTGTTAAATTGATGTACAAATATTGAAGCATTGCTACTGACCATGGTCAGTGGTTTACATACATTTTGGACCATACACTTTTATAAATTTTGATGAAATTTAAAATGGCCTATATCCATTATTGTGAGATCATGCAGAACAATTCTAATGCCCTAAAATGCTGTATGTTCCATCTCTTCTATTCTTTCCTCCCCCTCCCCTCGGGACCTATGGTAAACACTAAGTTTTACTTTTCGAAGAATAAGATTCATAGTTACTTGCAATAATATTGAGCGCTTGACATATTAGTCTGTTTTCTTTTATTAGACACTGCCTATGTTCTCGGGAGTCTCTCTTGCCCCTCTGTTTGAGAACGTAGCATGACTCCCCAGGATGGGAGTTTAATATTTTCTTGTTTGTTGTGTGGGTCTCCACCCACTGATATAACACACTATGACAAGATGAACATTTATATATTCCATAGAAGCCTGCCCCAGGTACACCTTGTCCTGTATGTACACCCCCCCCACATCCAACACCCTACACCAGTAATCCTTCCCTGCCATATTTGCCAAAAGAACATTCCCCACGTTGTAGTTTTAACCATAGAACTGCAAATCGCCAATCTCTGTCATTTTGTGCTACTTTCTGGGAGATTTCCTCACAATTTTAAATGTTTTAACTTTTTTTTTTTCACTTTGAAATAACTTCAAACTTACAAAAAAAGTTGCAAAAATAATACAGACTTTTCATATGCACTTCACCCAGCTTTTCCCCAAATGTTACATTACGTAATTACAGTACTTTATCAAAACCAGGAAATTAACATTAAGATAATACTGTTAACACTGATCTACAAGCAATCCAGTTTTTGGCAATTATCCTGCTAATGTCCTTTTTCTGGATGAGGACCCAATCCCAGATCACGTTTTATTGGTTGTTATGTCTCCTTAGTCTTAGTCCTTTAATCTGGGACAATTCCTCAGTCTGTCTTTGTCTTTTATTACCTTGATTGGCACATTTGAAGAGATTTAGCCAGTTATTTAAATTTGGGTTGTCTGTTCTTTCCTCGTGATTACATTCAGGTCATACATTTTTTATAAGAATACCAGATGCAACAAAAGGAGACAAGCAGACACAGAAAAATGCACAGTAAATGGACACAATGAGCACAAGCAGCAAGGGGGAGATAAATAAATAAAAATAAATCTTAAAAAAAAAAAAAAAAAAAAAAA